>BMAO01023110.1:0-19039 GCA_019973975.1 Trichonephila clavata | reverse complement strand
TTTTGTGTTGTTATAACTTGTTGCCATGTTAAAAAGTGCAAAAAAGAGGTTTGCTCGTATTGTAAAGGTCGTCACGCTCGTGCTATTTGTGTTTAAGCTGGAAAATCTTTAAAACAAAATTCGCATATAGATTTAGAGAAAGGGAAAGTTGACGTGAAACCAACGTCTTCAAATTCTGTTCTTCATATAGAGGTGGAGTTTTATTGCAGTGTGTAAAGGCAGAAGTAATCGGTCATATTTCCTCGGATAAAATATTTTGTCTTTTTGATAATGGAAGTGAGAAATCTTTTATTAAGAAAAATGTGTCTCGGAGGTTGGGGTTGAAAAAGGTAGGTTCGGAAAGGCTAAATATTTTTCGTTCGGATGTAAAACTCCTAAAAAACAAACTTGTAGCAAGGTCGAGGTTAGATTAAGGAATATATTAAACGGAGAAGTAACTGTAATTGAGGCATTGGAAATTGAGGAAATTTCAAAGGCAACACTTAGCCTGCCTAGCCCAGATGTATGGACAGAAATGGAGACAAAGGGATTCAAACTAACATTCAATTGTAGTGATCTTCTGAGAACTGTGAAATTTCATTGTTAATAGGTTCCGATTTTTATTGGTCTTTACACATCGGATAAAAGACTTGATTCGTCATTGGTTGTAGTAGAAACTAGTTTAGGATGGTCTCTTCAGGGAAAGTGTGATGAGCAGAGTGATTGTACTTCGGTACATTTGATTCATAGTGAGAGGAATCGATTTCAGCTGAGCTAAGGAGATTCTGGGAGATAGAAAGTTTAGGAATACGTGACAATGATTCGTGTCTTTAGGTAATGGAGATGAAGAGATACTTAGTGAATTTGATAAATCAGTTTGTTTTGTAGATGGTCGATATCGTGTTAGTTTGCCATGGAAACCAGGAATGAGAGAGGTTTTACAGAATAATAAAACTGTTGCACGTAAACGTTTTGAGGGGTTGGTCCGTAGGTTTAAATGTGATCACGAGTTGTTCTGTGAGTATAAAGATGTAATCGATAACTATGTTAGGGAAGGTATTGTTGAGCGTACTTCTTGTGATTCTTTATCGGATAGTCAGGGATTTTACCTACCCCATCATGCGGTGATACGTAGCGACAAAACCACAAGCCGTCTTCGCATTGTGTTTGATGGTTCGGCTCACGAAGACGGACATTCATCGTTGAACCAAAGTTTATATACGGGACCAAATTTGCACCCAAATATGTTAGAACTTCTCTTACGGTTCCGAAAAAACCCTGTAGCCTTTACAGCTGATGTAAAATCGGCTTTTCTTCAAATTGAATTGGACCTTCGTGATCGAGAATTTACACGTTTCTTCTGGACTGATAATTTGAATAACAATCCATACGTTCTAAATTTCACGAGAGTCCTTTTTGGACTTAGACCTAGTCCATACCTACTCGCAGCAACTTTAAAACATCATTTTAAGAAGTACAAAGAACAATATCCTCATACATTTGACTTGCTAAATAGCTCCATTTATGTTGATGACTTCATTTGTGGTAGAAATGATGTTCCGGACGCTCTACGTACTACCTTGGAGTGTTTGCAAATATTCAGTGACGCGAGCATGTTGTTGCGCAAATGGAGAACTAATTCAAAACAACTTGATTTGTTATGGCAGCAAGAAGGTGTCGAAACAGAATTCTCTGAAACTAGTGCCACCGATCTTAAACTCACCGATTAAGGTTTTAGGACTCGCTTGGGATTCAGAAAAGGATTTAATTTATTTCGATCCAAATGATTTATTGAAATTTATGTCACGTAAA
Organism: Trichonephila clavata; assembly: GCA_019973975.1. Classification (NCBI taxonomy): domain Eukaryota; kingdom Metazoa; phylum Arthropoda; class Arachnida; order Araneae; family Nephilidae; genus Trichonephila; species Trichonephila clavata. The sequence goes on along the minus strand of BMAO01023110.1, from coordinate 17,248 downwards.
ACAGAGTCTAAGAGATTTATTCTGAGTGTGGTTGGTCGCATCTTCGACCCCATTGGAATTCTTGGCCCATTCGTTATCAAATTGAAGTGTCTTCTTCAAGATCTTTGGACTCTAGGAGTAGACTGGGACTCTGAACTTCCCCAAAGCTACGACACAAGTGGCAGCAGTGGAGTAGCGAAGCTGAGGGCTTGACTGAGATAAAAATACCACGGTTCTATTTAGGGGACGTAGATCAAGAATTATCAAGTGTTGATATACATTGTTTCTCAGACGCGAGCAAGTCAGCCTATGGAACAATACTATACTTGCGATTTGTTACTTGCAATAACAAAATCGAAACGAGTTTCATTTGCTCAAAAAGTCGTGTGGCACCTTTGAAATCATTGACGCTTCCTCGTCTTGAACTGACAGCAGCCCTATTGTCAGCTAGGTTGGCCAAACAGGTGTCATCATGTCTAAAGTTTAATGCCAATATATATTATTGGACTGATTCTCTCATTTCGTACTACTGGATATGTGGCGATTCTTCAGCATTCAAACCGTACATTAAAAATCGTGTTCAAGAGATACAGTTGCTCTCTGATCCGAGCCAGTGGGGACACTGTCCAGGAAAGGACAATCCTGCAGATCTCATTTCGCGTGGTACATCTGCCGTCAAATTAGCACAGAATGAGCTGTGGTGGCACGGCCCACCTTGGCTTAAACTAGCACCCGATCATTGGCCAAATCGTCAACGAGATATTTTAGATTCGGAACTCTGCTCGGAAGAATTAGAATATCGTTCTAGTGTGCATGTGGCAGTTACCCAACAGAGGGAATCTCTTGTTGACATAAATCGATTCAGTAGCCTTAAAAAACTTTTGAAAGTGACTGCTTGGGTCTTCCGATTTGTGAACAATGCTAGAATCGTTAATAAATCAATGAACTTCTATATTACTGCAGATGAAATACAAAATGCTGAATATTTTTGGCTTAAATATGTTCAATACGAATTTTATTCAGCTGAGATATTAACCTTAAAACGCAACGAACAACTTCGATGTAGCTCTGAAATAAAGAGTTTAGTGCCTTATTTGGGTGAAGACAATTTACTAAGAATTACTGGACGGTTGCTTGAAGCAGACTTATGCTTTGGCGAAAAGCATCCTGTTATCCTTCCCCGACACTGTAAATTTACAGAATTACTTGTTATTAGGGAACATGAACGAATTGGTCATTGTGGCGTATCTGCAACTTTAACTCAACTTCGAAAAAATTATTGGATACCTAAAGGTCGTCAGTTAGTGAAAACAATTATTCGAATTTGTCTCATTTGCAAAAAATACAACGTTAAACCAGCTGACCAGTTGAGTGGTCAGTTGCCTCGAGATAGAATCACCCAATCCCCTCCATTTCAAATCGTAGGAATTGATTTTACAGGTGCAATACTTGTTAAGGACAATCAAGAGACTCATAAGTCTTATGTTTCTTTGTTTACATGTGCGGTCACTCGTGCCGTACACTTAGAACTTGTATCAGACATGTCCACAAAGTGTTTTTTACTTGCTTTACGGAGATTCCTCGCTCGTAGAGGAAATTGCAAAGTAATATACTCAGATAATGCTCGTACATTTAAAGCTGCTGAAAGGGAGCTAGCATATTTTGCCAACATCTTGAAGGACAGTGAATTTCAAAATTTTGTCGCAGATAAAGGTATCCACTGGAAGTTCATAGTTGAACGTGCCCCTTGGTGGGGTGGATTTTACGAACGTCTTGTTAAGACTATAAAGGATCCTTTGCGTAAAATACTTGGCAAAGCCCTTCTAATGTTTGAAGAACTTTCAACGATACTTTCAGAAGTTGAAGTGATCGTCAATCATCGACCACTGACATACGTGGAAAACGATCCAGGAGAGCCGGAACCACTCACACCGGCCCACTTCCTCGAGTTAGGTTATGGTGACTCTAAATATCCTATACATTTCATTGAACTGATCGACGCCACTACGGCAAGAAAGTCGTACAAAAAAAGAAAGACTTACCGAACTTTTCTTTTAAAACAACTTTGGAGACGCTGGAAAGAACAGTATTTACTCCAGTTGAAAACAGTTAATCATTTTAAAACACCATCTGTTCATAAAAATTTAAAATTAAATGACATAGTTCTGGTTGAAGGAAATGTAAAATCAAAATTATTGTGGGAACTTGGAATAATCAAGGAGATATTTATTGGAAGAGACAATAATGTTAGATCTTGTCTTGTAAAAACTTCTAAAGGTCTCTTCAAAAAACCCATTCAATTGTTGTACCCTTTAGAACTTGAATAATATTTGAACTAATTTTGTTTCTATTTTTTCAGATTAATGTTAGGAGATAGCACATTATTAATTAATCTCTGTTAAATTTATTTGTTGTGAGATCTTGAGGTATGTAGCCTAATATTTTCTAATTTGTAAATTGAAGATTTATTGTCAACTTTAAATTTCATTATATTTGTGTATTTTAATATATATTTACTTTTTTCTTTGTAATATGAAAAATTTAAATTTTGATTAGTAGCATTGTTTCAGTGTTAAGTCTTTGTTAGAATTGTGTTTGAATAATTGTTTGTATTAATTTTTGTTTGATAATCATTGGGTGAACATTCTGTTCACCGGCGGGGTGTGTGCCGAAATATTGGCCACTCGAGGGCGCTGCTGTGCGCACCTCAGTATCTAAAATGTAAATATTGTTAGTGTGTAACTTGTTTTGTAGAATGTAGGCCGCATGACGGCAAGTTCAGTCATATTAAATATTACTATATTCAAAATTGTGTCTTCGTAGAGTAATATGGACTGATCAATTTCTATGGATACTGCACACTCATTCGTTTCATTCGCTGAGAACATTTCGTTTAGGTTCTTAATTCTTTACAACTTCCTTTAAAATACACGTGCAGTCTAGTATACTGACAGTAAACTTTTCTCAAATACATAACCATGTTACAACAGTGAAGAATTTTTTTTTCGTTTTATCATCTGAAAACAAATTTGTTTTTAATGAGTGAAGAATTTTTACTTCTTTGTTTCACAAAATGTCGAGTATAACTGAGCAAAGAATATGATTTAAGTTTTGTTTTTGGAATAAATTTCCATTGCGAACATATTTGAAATGTAGCAAAGAACTTTTAAAGAGACGACTGTTTTTCAAAAACAACAGTATTGACTGTTTTCTTGGTTGTCATGAAATGGTGCTTCATAGATTTCTATCAACTGGCCAGACGATGAATAAAGATTCTTTGATTTTTTTGCGTCATTTGCGTGAAGTAATTCGACAAAAACACCCTGAATTATGGAGAGATCACTCATAAGTTTAGCACCACGATGATACATTTTATTCTAAGCTATTATTATTCGAGATATATTTTTGATAAAACCTTAAACAAACGAGTTTCATATTCACTTAAGGTGCCACTACTTTAAGCAAGATGTCATACTTTAAAACGCGTTTTACTCGAAATGGGATTTTTTGAAAATAATCAAACGGGGTCAGCGATTGCTAAAAAATTTTGAACATAATCGACTGAAATTTTTTCTGTAAGTTTTGTACAATAGTAGAATTGTTTTAACATTCAGATTTATCAATCACTGTTTTATTACAAAATTTACAGTCCCTAATGTGAATATAATCACTGTCTTTTTAAGCATTTTCATATAGTAACCGAGAAAAAGCGCTCTAGTTTTTGCAAAAAAGAAAATATCTCTTATCCTGAAGGTCATTTCAAAATTGAATAATATAGCAACACATTAGATTGAAAAAAAAATTGAAAATTTGTTCATAAACCTTTGGTGCAGAATAAGCCGCGTTTATGCTACTTTTTTGTCAATTTTTACCTATATTTTCCCATTTTAGTAATAATAATTTCTTTTTCTCCTCTTAATTTTAGCACATTTTTCTTAAAATGCACTAAGAAAATCTAAAAATAACAAAAAAAATCTCCATATCTCCTTTTTTTTAAAAAAAAAAAGTTGTCGCAACCAGAGTTGGATACCTTAATATGGCATCGAGACACTTTTCCTTACTTTCAAGTTTGAAACTGCCTCTTTACAATCAAATTTTTGTGTCCATTGCTGCAATAAAAGAAAATTCAATATGAGCCTTGATCGGGTCTTACAAAAACGACTTTAAGGCATGTTTTGAAGATTGGGGAAAACGTTGACAGAAATGCATTGAAGTTGAAAGAGATTACTTTGGAGGAGAGATGCAATAAATACTCACCAATATATTGATTCTCTTTATTTTACGACACCACTCCGGATACTTTTGATCACGATAGTAAAATATATGGTTATCAAAAAACATCAAACAGAAAAAGTCACGACTAGCACAGTCGATTAACCCTAAAGGGATTTTGATGATTTGGGTACATAAACTGTCAAATTTTTTCTCTTACAAAAATCAAAAATGTTTAGTACAAAATAAAATATACTTCGTAGTTAAAAATTGATATTTTGAATTACTCTCTTGTATAAAAATGTTTAGATTTTATAGGAACGCATATTCGCTTGATGTGGCTATCCTACAGCTTAGCAGTGGTAAAGGTCATTTCTAGAGAAGCATTACTTTCTAAAAAATAAAATAAAATAAATAAAAACTAATACCTATTAATTGTTCAATAATTCAGTTTAGTATGGTATAACTGGAAACAATTTTCCAAGCACAGACCAACACAATTATTACACCAGAATCATGCTTCCTTCCTTAACCTTTTTTTCCATTTGAATCCTTTTTTGTACAACAAACTTTTCACTGTCTTGTAGGCTCATGTTTCTCAAAATTAGGAGGAAAATAGGATAAAAAATATTGTTCAGTAAGACGGGAAGAATTATCTACTGTAGGTGGACTGACAGGATTCTGTTGTCCAGAAACTGTATCATCATACTTATATAAAAGCTCTTCTACAACTAGGATTCGAAATTCTAAAAATGAAAAAAAAAAACGTTTCCAACTACATTTTTAGAGAGCAAAAATGAGTTCCAGAGTACCTTGTCTAGTAAATGTAAAAATCTCTGCTTATAATATTTTTTTCTGGCGTTTTCGGATTGTTGGATGAAAGGATATTTCTTGATCTTAAGATCTGCATCACCCATACTAAATAACCAAACAATTACCCCGTATAATACTCGGGCATGACATTTCAGAGCACGAGTGCCATGCCCGAGATTACCTCAGGCATGGCAATTAAAAGGTTAAAAAGGAAAACGCTTATGATACATTTTTCATAACAAGTAGAAGTTGTTAGTTATAATTTCAGAAAGATTTTATGGCCAAAAGAGTCAGTTAAAAATAATCCTCGGAACAATTTATTTTGAAAAAATCTATGCTGCATAATTAGCTACAATATGTTTTAAATATATAAGTGCGAACAAGCTTTTATATAATTAAATGGTACATTTTTTCCTTTTTAAAGGTAAATGAATTATATTGTTACTTAAATAAAATATCTATTAAATTAATTGTTATAGAAAAGAAAAACTATCATTTATTCTTTTAGTTCTACTTATAAAAATACTCAGGTAAGGCATGTGCTGTTATGACTATTTCAAAAGTAAGATCTTTCGACTAAATCAAATGAAAATTGCAGTAAATTTTAAAAACTCTTCTTTAAGCACAATCCGAAATAGAGTCTTACATCCAAAGTTCGTTAAGTAACATTTTTTTTTACAAGTTTTTATCTAAATATGTGATTCGGAATAAAAATATAAGAATACATAAGAAAATAGTTTAACTTGGGAAGTTATGTAGAAATAGATTGTGACGATAGAGATAAGGTATGATTTATGGAAATATATTATGACAGCAATGTATAAATTTGAAAGACTAGCAAAGAAAATTATCGTTTTTCTACTATGAGGGAAATCGGAAAGGGCTTAAGAAATCAACTAAAAAAATAGAAATAAGTGTCAGTAAAATGTTAACTATTATCTGTTGTTTTTCGATCATTTGAAATTAAAGATGAAAATTTCGAATACAAAAAAAAAAAAAAAAAAAAAAAAAGTCTTTCTGTAACAAGAAAATTTAAAGGGAAACGGGAGAAATGAACTTCCTTCAACTTTAATAAAATAAGAATTTAATGTACCTTTAAAGAAGTTATCTATTGTAGATTATAATAGAGTAAAATTTGCATCTAATACTTTACCAACCCGTACAGCCATATATAAATTCCATAGGTAATTTTTGCATCAGTAAAAAGTGCAGCGGACTTGTAAATTATTTGAAATACATAGGAGATTTACTAGAAATTTTTTCAAAATCAATTACTTTACTTTCAATTATAAAATAACATATCTTTTGAAAATATTATGAAACTTAACAATAACATGATTAATTTTCTAAGTAATCTAGAGCAAAAATATTAGTAGATTTAAAAACGTAATAGTTAAGAAAAACTTAACTAGCATTACAAATGGAAATTTAAACAGCCCAAAAATAGCTTACTAAGAGCCATTTAATAAAAAAGACTGAACAAAATTCAAAGTTTTATTAATGGATTTATAAATAATTTTAAGAAAATCGGGTAAATCATACAGTTTTACAAAATAATATTTATAAGTTATTAAAATTTTAACGCATGTATTTTCCAATGAAATATTTTGGAGGTTTGAAGATTACTGTGATGCTATACTTACTAGAATTTTTCGCTTTTCCCGTTTACTTTTAACGTTACGCTTTTTACATTTTTATAGATATTTAAAATACTTATAAATACGAGTTACCTTATGCTGAAAAAATCGATAGTTTCTTTATGCTATATTTATTCCACCCCTATTGATTTAAAAACTTAATGTGTTATTTTTCAGTAAAGGTGTTTCTCAGACACTTTTTTTATAATTTTAAGCAACGCTTTTACATATTTATGTAAAAATGAAAAACTATATTATTGCGTAAGTTATTTTAATGTATGTAATTAATAGCCATGTTATTTGCTTTCATTTTATGGGTGCCTTTTAAAAAAAACCTATGTACAGATCACAAATATAAAAAAACAGGATATTTCTAAATTAAGCATAAAATATTTAAAATTTAGAATCACATTAATTCTGCAGATTTTAGCATTTAATTTTTTTTATCAATTTAAGCCTTCTTATATTAAAGGGATCCTTCAGTGAATATATGCAATTTGTTCTTACATTAGAAAGAAATATACAATTAATAGATTCTTTGTTGTTTTTCACAATTCAGAGAATTTTTAGATTTTATCCATTATATCTAGAAGTATTGCACAGATTTTAAAGAAATTTTGTTTGTACATAGGGCTGATATAATGCAAAAAAATTAGCCATTCAACAGTTGAAATACTCACGCTTGATCGAGCGCAGCACTTATCGAAGTCGAAAGGTATGAAACAGCAGTCGCAGAATAAAACCAAAAAAAATTGGTTAATTTGGGGTCCCTGGTTCCCTCCATGTATTTTCACCGTACTTTCATGTGGAGAGAACAAGGAACCCACACTACTCGCCCTCTAATGTCCCGAGAAATCCACCATTACGGCAGAGGGGGCTTGATGATCTGAGCAAGCATCACGTTGGATCGCCGCACACACTTCCGTCTTTAAAAGAGTGTGACGTATGTGCGTCCCCCTTTGAGACATCTGGGACTTGCTTCCTACGGCCGGGTCAGTTTTTAGAAGAATGATGACCACACGTGCAAAAACACCTGCAGTCGCTAATATACTGCGACGGACGTGTCTTAATTAGCCCCTGCAACCTTTGACCCGAGGGGAAGCATTTCGCCACCACCGGATGTGGGGTGTGAAAGGGGACGTGCCGAGGTCGGTCAACCGCAGGGAGACCAGAGGAGGGCCGAGGGAGTCGAGAGCGAAAACTTCGCATGGAACAGACACCAACAAGATCCCTCCCTCACAAAATTATTTTGGACTCTAAAATCATCTCATAGTGCAAAATTGTATATTAATGTAAATAATAGCTGTGACTTAATTAAACTAAATTATTATATTTTAAACACGCTACTATTATTGAATCAAACGTCACAAGAGGTACTGCGACTGCTGTGAGGTATAGGGATGAGATCTTGGAGCCCTACGTTCACTTTACACACGTGTAGTTGGCCCTGATTTTATTTTAATGAATGCCAACACGAAGCCAGATGGAGCTCATCTGGTCAACGAATTGCTGGAAAGTGAGGATATTTGACGGATGGATTGACCAGCTAGATCTCCAGATCTCATCCCTTTACAGGATGCCAGAGATGCTCTGGGAAGAGCAATTGCAACTCGTAACACCCCTCCAAGAACCATCCAAGGCCTGAAAACAGTTGCTGAACGAGTGGGATTAATTGCCACAGGAATTCATAAATTCCCTTATTTCTAGTATAAAATTCCGGTGTGAAGCCTGTTTACCTGAAAAAAAGAGGGTTTATCTGAATTAACCAGTTTTTTAAAATTATATTCTGCGATTGCTGTTTCATACCTTCCGACTTCAAAGAGTGTTACTCACGATCACGCGTGTGTATTTTAACTGTTGTATGCTTATTTTCTTGCATTATATCATCCCTATATAAATACTAAATTTCATTAAAATCTGTCCAGAAATTCTAGTGATAATCGACAAAATCTAAAAATTCTCTTAATTGTGAATACCAATGTATATTAAATAACTCGTAGTCTACACATAAAATAATGAGGGGAAAAAATGAGGTATTTTTATTTTTTTCGGTACAAAATTCAAAAGCAGTCGCTTACCGTGATCTCTACGATTATTTTTTTTATAAAGTGCCATATTTTTTCAACATAGTAATGGAAAAAATACTAATAATAATGGGCCTCACATTTGGTCAAACCTTAAAAGACATCCCGGGTAAAATGCATAACCTAAAGGTTTTTCTCTTAATATTCAGGGAGGTATAGGGCTTTCATCAATGACAGATTTTAACTGTGATATCTTCTCATAAAAATTAGAACTTGTTCTTTCATCATCACTTCGCTCCATTTCGATGAGAAGTCGCCCTAAAGGTTTTACTCATCCTACGACTTTTTTTTGTAATTTAGGGCTCTTAATTCTTTATTACGACTTTGAATTTCTGGAACAATGATCAAGAATTTTTTACGGAAGATTTTATCGTATTTTTAAGAATTATTTATTTGGTAAGTGCTTGCATACCTCTGGGTTCTCTGGGTGAACTAATAGTATTTTCATAAAATAAGAGGGAAAAAATTAAAATTCGAAATATTTAGCATTAATTCATCAAATTTATTATTTTCTTTTGAAAAACTTCTAGGCATTGAAAAATAGTAAAGATTTCTAAGCTTATGTAAAACAAATTCAGTGCTATTAAGTGTTCATAGCTTTGAAAGTCTTTAGGGATAGTGGGACTTTTTCCTTCTAGTAAGTTTCTAATAAGGAAAAAAATTAGCATATCATTAATTATTAAAGTATATTTATAACTGTTCAAAATTTATACTGATTAAGAGGATTTTCATTATTATTAAATTTTTTAAAGGAACAAAATAACTTTAGATGCTAAAAATAACTATACAAATAAAGATTTTTTATTAGAGGCAAATAATTTTTTAAGATAAACGTTTTATTCGAAACATAATTCTCAAAATAAATATTTGAAGATATCAGCAAAATAAAGAAAAAAAGAACTATATAGTTTAGTATAATAAAGAATTTTTTTTATTTCTAATTAATTTTAGCTCAAATCAGTAACAGAATCCAACTATTAAATTTTTAAAAAAAATTTAGCGTATAATGCTTAGTTATTTTAGTTCTATAATTTTAATTTCTAGTGAGTCTGATAAGGTAATAGATGGAGCTGTTTCGAAAGCGGTGTTGTTGTTGTTGCTAAGGCCACCTGTCTGACGCAATCAGATCGAGGTCCACGAAATTCATAATGGCAACGTTCTAGATTGTACGTCTGTCGTTAGCCATAGCTTTGAGCACCATGCAGGTGACAGTACGATTTGGCTTGTTTCCGCCCCAATTTTGAGGGAGAACACCCTGGGGGTCGACAGCGGTGTTGTGTAAGTGTATCTCCGGGAGTGGGGGGAGTTGCATGACGAGAGAGAGAGAGAAAGAGAGAGAGAAAGAGAGAGAGAGAAAGAGAGAGAGAGAGAGAGAGAGAGAGAGAGAAAGAGAGAGAGAGAGAGAGAGAGAGAGAAAGAGAGGAGTGTTAGAGAGACTTTGAAGTAGAGTTTGTGAGGTGTGAGAGTTTATAGTAATATATAAAGTGTGTGAGATATATATATAGTTAGTAATGAATAAGGTGTGAGGAGTTAAAAGTTGTAAATAAAGTTTCTTATTTGTTATTAGAGAATGGTCGTTAATTCTAGATAGATAGTAGCGTCATTACAGAATCTCTAATTAATTAAGTTATACAAAAATATACATTAAGATTTATTTGATCAAATTGGTGCTGATGACTTTAATTTTCTACTTTAACCTGCTGGAGAGATTATTAGAATACATTCTTAGAGGTTTTAAAGAAAATGTGACCTCCCCCCCATTAAAATCTAATCTAAAACTCATCTAAATCTATGTACTATGAAAATGAGTAAGTATAAAGATAAATTAACTGTTAAATAGCCCCAAATTAGTTATAAAAGCTTTTGGCATGCAACAAAACAACCCCACACACTTGTATCTATTTCGCAAGAGTAAAAGAAGGCTGTTCATTTCTCGGGTAATTTCTTCGATAAGATTTTTTACTCAGAAGTCATATAGAAAAAACTAACACGCCGAGATGGACGTCACCAATGTCTCTTTGCCAGTTGGCACATAACCCTTGCTAATTTATCATTTAGAGTAACGACCTGAGAGAGCTATTTCTTGAGAAATAATCGTAAATTGACCAGTTCTCGAAAGTGACTTGAATCCGAATTACTTGAACGAGGACTTTAAAGCTTTGAAATAAAACGAAAGCGGTATAAACTAGGTGAATAGCGTTACTTTATTGAACACTGTCGACTATTGTACATGGAGAACTTTTTATAATTTCTTTCCCACTATACACATAAAAAACATTTGTACAGCATCTGTATTATTTCTAAGGTATAGTTTAATGTTATAAAATGATGCAAAATAAATAAATAAATAAAAAGACAAATTGTACATTTGTGTGAAAACAAGCAAATGTCAAAATAATGAAAAAATTCAAATAAATAAAAATAAGATTTTAGCCTCTAATGAAAAATTTTAGATTAATAGAATCTTTTTCTGAAGTTAATTGGACGCTTAATAATTGAAATTTTCTTGTTTAGAACCAAAATGTTATAAAGGTAATTTACATAAGAACACGAAGCACGCGTACTCTTAAAGATTATTAGCAATCTTTTATTATTCTTGCAAAAGAAATTTAATATAAAACGTCAAAAATTACATCTTATAGAATATAATTTTTTGATAGCATATTCATATCCCTTTAAGAACCAACTAGCACAATTGTGCGGATTTGTACGGGTTAGACATATTTACCCCTTTGAGACCCTAAACATTTTTACCTTTACATGTTACATTCTTCTGGTTGTTAACACTATAGTAACCCAATGATACTGGAAAAAATGTTAAAATTTTTTTTGCTACCTCCCTGGAACGTGGAATGTTCCAGTGCGAATGTAAGCGCTGGGTCTTAAAGAGATGTTCTCTTTTGTGGTAAATTTTCTATTACTCTAGAGTTACAAAAAATTATGGGCCATTATATAAAAGATAATAAACATAATAAAAACTGCTATCTAATTAAGAATACTTTAAGCGAGTTATATTTAAAACTCGTGGGAAAAAAAATACAACATTTAATATCCCTGATGTCAGGTATTACCGAACTCTTCTGAAGGTATTTTTACTCTAAATGACATAAATGGATAAGTAAAAGTACACTAAAAGTAATATTATAAAGCATAAAAGAGATGTTGTTTCTTTTAGCAAAATTGAATAACTAATTGATATTTTTTTCTAAATATTTGTAACTTTTGAGGCAGTAAAAATGAGGATTTTTTTTCAAATAAAATTAGTTTTATTTCCAAGCTAAGCACTGCTAAATTATGGATTAAAATAATGACCAAGTTTGGAAAAAATTTGTAATCATCCATATTTGTAATTTAAGGGATCATGGATCATTAATTTTCTTTTGAAAGTTATGGTAGAGTGCTTTAAAATAGATCTAAAACATATATGTGGATTATTCTTTACTTAAATTTTGGCAGATTTCCATGTTTTTCTAACTCTTCTTAAGCATATAATGAAACATCTTAAAGTAAAACATTGCAAACGCTCCAGAAAGAAGAAAAATATTGTATCACATACTATGGACTAAGTTTCAAACGTAGCTTCCTTCTAATTTTAGTTTCCCACGTGTTTTAAAACTCACTTTAAGCTTCAATTTACGACGACTTGTAAGCTTCAGAAGGTTAACTAAACATAAAATATGTTTCGTTTATTACATAATAAACGTTTGGGAGTTGAGGGAGCCTATGTATATTAAATTGAAGAAATTTATACCGAATGAAACACACAGAATAGAACATCCATTTCACAAAACAAATCTTCCCCCCGGGATAGAATTTTAAATATATTTTAAAACTTAGATACATATAAATGCATATTTTTTTTATCGAAAATATATATAATTATACATTTTTTTCCATTTTATAATGACGCTTAATATAGCTAATATATGAATTAAAATGTTCTCTCACAATGAATCTCTTTTTAAAATTATTTTATAAGAAATAGTTATATTCATTAGAAATACATACAAAATTACGAGTTATATATGCAGCTGGTCACACAAAATGCAACACAAGAAGGACCAGAAATATCCCAACAAAATTTACTTGGCAGATAACATGTTGCACAAAGATCAAACGATTAAAATTACAGCCTCTTGCGACGTGCGGATGATGACAAAATCAGTAGTTAATGCAGCCACCATTATTGGTTATTAACCGATGCCGCACTCCTCGGCATAGAATCAAAGAGGCTTTTCATGTATCCTTGGGGTACAGCAGTCCATGCGGCTACCACATATTGCCAAAGTTGATCTGGTGTAGCAGCGGGTGGTGTATCCCGGGCCAGTCGTTGTGCAAGCTTGGACCACACGTTTTATCTTGGTGATAGATCGGGAGAACAAGCAGGCCAAGGAAACAATTCAATCTGATGGGTACAGAAGAACTCTTGAATATTGCGTACCATGTGTAGTCGCGTCTTATCCTGTTGGAATATGGCTGATGCCAAGAAATGAATGAATGGAAGGCCCACGGGGTGCAAAACTTCAGAGATGTAGCGCTGGCTGTTCAATGTACCGGCAATGCATACAAGAGGGATGTGACAGTGAAACCCAATACCACCGTAAAACCATAATACCGGATGCAGGACCAGTGTGGCGATGCATAACGCAACATTTCAGCAGTCTCTCGCCACGGTGTCTCCAAACTCGAATCCAACCATCGGGATGTTGCAGGCATAAGAGGGATTCGTCAGTAAGCACAATGTCGTTCCATTCCGTTGTACATGTCCGCAGTTCATCGCTTCATTGGCGGTGCAAACGCCTATGGTTTCCAGTCAAGAGTAAAAGAAGCAATGGACGCCTTGCGGACATTTCACTCTGCTGCAAACGGCGTCGAATGGTACAAGCGGACACCGAATGATATTTAACAGATTGAAACAGTTGTGCTATGGTTCGTAATGTGGCTCCACGCTCTATCACTGCCATGCGCATAATCCGGTTGTCATCATAGGCAGTGGTACAACAAGGTGAGTGCGATCAGCCCCGTCGGTCCATCGTTTCCTCCTGCATACATTGATGACAGATCCGCATCACAGTTGCTTTGTTTCGTCTAAAACGTTGACCGATTTCTTTGAAGGATAATCCACAATCCCTATAGGCTACTATTCTTCCTCTGTCGAATTCATAAACTTAGTCAAAAAACGCTCGATGTCTTTCACGAGACATAGGTAAACAGCTAACGAAAGAAAAAAAAACCACGAAAAAAGAATTGCCGTACTACAAATCGCGAGACTGTTCTCCCCTCATATAGTTCTTGCTAGTTGTGCTACAGTCTGCGCTATAATACTAATGATTTGCATATTTCATCGCCACCAACGCATGATGCAAATTTCACATGGTTTGCATGCTTCTTTCAGGGTGTTGCATTTATAGTGAATAGTGAAAAATAATTTTATAATCTCAAAAATATTTTTTTTCTTTTGTAAAATGTATAATTTCTTTAGATTTATTGCTTCGGGCCACGGTACCCTAGTAGTTATAGTCGCGAATTAGCGACCGGCGTGTCTTGAGCCCTATTGCCACTGAAGACCCACCGTGTAGAGAGCTTAATGCATGTTAAAGCTGTGGCCGCGGTAGCCAAGTGGTCTAGGCATCGGATCGTGGCTAACATGTCATGAGTTCGATCCCAGTACCACTGAAGACCCGCCGTATAGGGGAGCGATGCACGTAAAATCTGTCGAGAGCTCAAACGTCCTCCCGTTGGTGTGGGTGTTTGGAGTGGGTGCCAGCTCAGGTCGTCCGCCAAAACCATGGTTCAAATTACGAGGTCCTCGCCAAAACCTCGTGAAGCTGTTAATGCACTTAATATCACTCACTCACGCATATTAAAGCTGTTGAGGCTCAAATAATCCTCCCGTTGGTGTGGCGTGGAAGTTTGGAGAAGTGGGTACCAACTCAGGTATCTTCCTCGCCACTTGATCGAGGTTGGAAATTGCGGGCTAATAGCCCCTGGTGTAGCTTTATAAGGCAACGTAAATAAACACTTTTGACTCACTAGATTTATTACTAATTATATCCGAAAAATAGTTAAATGAAGATTTTATTAATAATATTTCTCCTCTTAAAAACGTGAGTTTATGTCATGCGAAAAGAAAAAGTTATTAATCATCTGTAATGAAGTTTCAATATGTGACACGAATACTTGTAAAAATATCAAACTACTAGTGAATCTGTTGTTCTCTAGAAAAGATAACACACGAGGACTTGCGCTGCAAGTCTTCTTTGAAATATAATCCTTCAAAAAACTCCTACATAACTATACTACAAACAAAGACAGATCCAAAGACTCATTTATATAAGCAGGATACGAACCAACTTTTCCGTGGCAAAAATAGAATGGCACCAGAATGTAAACTCATTAGTGTATGCTATTAGAAGATCTGACATAAGGATAGTAACTGGTTTTTTTTTTTGTTATTACACTATTTACATACTCTCTACTGTTTAGTTTTCTACAAAGATTTAATTTTAACTTACCAAAGAAACATATTTGTAGTAAGTTTTCGAAGGGAAGAGCTCTTAGGATAGGGAAATGTTTTTTAAATAAAATTCGTACTTCATTTTTATACAGAAATTTCGAATGTGATGATAATAATGTACTTTCGAGTAGACTAAAATAATTTGTTTGTTTGAGATATAATAAAAACACATATATCACGAAAAAATCAAATGAAACAGCTGATTTCCAGCTTTGATTATTCTAAAATCCTGTCATTTACAAAGTTAGGAAATTTTGTTGGTTTTCAAACACCGACAGACAGAATTCCTGAAACCCATACCTAAAGCCATAGAAAAGATTTAGAAAATTTCCGTTAGTATTCCGCATGGGGTACTCTTATATTCAATAAAGAGGAATATATAGGGGATTCATTCAACACAGCACAACTCCATAAATTAACAATTTTAATTTTCTGTTTCAATAAACATTTTGGAAACTGTATCTTATCTCGTTAAGATCTTTAAAAAATATGAAACTAATGTCAATCGAAAAAGTAAGGGTTTTAGCGATATATGTTTAATTAGAAATGCACCAAAAAAAAAAAGGAATTAATTTAGGAAGAAAAGGTTCAGTTATGATAAAACTTAGTTTTATATTTTGAACTCCTCGCTGAAGTGTCTTAATATAATTTTATGTAATTAAATATAAATTATATACTATTTAATATATGTTTGCAGAAATTTCTTTGCAGTTAGATGGTTAAAAGAGAGAAATTAATATTAAACCTTTATTAGAAAGTAAGAGATCGTGATACTGATTGCACAAAAAATACAAAATAACTTAAAATCATAAAATTTCTTCCTCTTTATAAATAATAAATTGTTATTGTGTATGTTGTAATAACGTGAGTTCTTTACTGCTATGTAATTAATTAACAGTTATTTCAGCAATATCTTTTTGATCATATGACTGGGACATCCTGTTGCATAATTTAAGACAGCTTAAATGATACATTAGCATATGTTTTTATTGCAAAGTCCTACAGATTTCCTACAACTTGTACATTAAAGTTGTGCAGTTTTATAATACAAAAAATATAAATCATGTGAGACAATTATAAGCTTGATAGCTTTTGAAAACATTTTTGGACATGATGCAAATTTTTAGATGTTGACGACGGATCAGGAATGAATATTCAGATGCAAAAAATTTGTTTTAATTGGGTAAATTTCTCTTGAAATTCCATCGAGATTTATCGTGTTTTTTTATTTTGGATTTTCTGATGTTAAGTATCCCCTTTCTCAGTGGTTCGACAGCCTAGGGTGGGCCTTGGCCTTCTCAAGAAGCCTTTTCCAGGTCAGCCTTTCCCCCTGCTAGTGTTCTCCAATTCTTAATTCTGAAAAATTAGGAGATATTTTTCTAGGTCATAAATCCATCTAAGATTTGGCCTGCCCTTTTTTCGTGTGCCAATTGGTAGGGCATTGAAGACTTTTTTAGTGGTGCGGTCTTCGTTCATTTTGACAACGTGACCTGCCCATTTAATTCGTAATGTTTTGATGAAGTTAACAATGTCAGATTCTTTTATTTGATTGAAAGAGCTCGAGATTTGATCTTCTTCGCCACGTTCCATTTTTCTGTGAATTCCTCCAAAAATAAATCTTAAAATCTTTCTGCCGTAGATACCTATCATGTTCTTAATTGTTCGAGACATGGACCAAGTTGCCCATGCATAAGTTAATACTAATCTTAAAAAACTTTTATACAATAGAACCTTTGATTTTCTTGATGATAAGTATGAATAGTATAAATAATTTTTATTTGCCGCTTTTTATTTACACACAAAGTTTTGAAAATAATTTTCTGATGAAACAGAACATTAATTTAGGAAGTAATAAGCATTAATATTCCCCTCAACATCTCAAAGCGCAGCAGAGAAAATTTCAAGTTATAAACATGACACGCTTAGAAAATATTTGATTACGTGGACACACACACTTTAACTACTAAAAACTTAAAATGACATTTAAATTATAGGGTTCTTTTTAG
>BMAO01023109.1:0-24345 GCA_019973975.1 Trichonephila clavata | reverse complement strand
CAGCAGAAAAACACTTTTAGGATCAGAATATCAAGACAATTTACTTTGGATTTCAATAGCAACTTTTCTAAATCCAACTTATTTTGGTCGGAAAAGATAAATGATATCCCATTTAAATATATAAGACCATTTTATTCAATTATTTTAAAGAGTCCTGAAATAAGAAAAATCCTACCTGATACTTCACTTTACTTTTCAGAGCACTCAAAAAAAGTGAGACTAGTTTCCAAAGCCAAATAATCCAACACCCAAGCGCGGAATAGTTAGTAACAAATAGCCTACATGAAAATGCACTAAGAATACGAAAGAAAGCATAAAGATCCCGAGAATCCAGTGAATGTAATTTCATAGTAAAATATACTGTCTTGTAAATCTTTACCGTCGCACTGTAATGCCCTCCTTTAGATGTAAAGAATGACTTAAAGTCGTAGCGATTCTTTAGAAAATACCTTCTTTTCTGTAGTTTGTAAGAAAAACTTTTCCAGCCCCTTTTTTTCTCTTCGAGTGGCTTTTATAGTTCTTTTGGTCGTTTCGCGAAATTTATTTTATTTAAAAATATGTCTGTCACTGGAAGAAATGGTATCGGAAATGTATTGAAAGAAATTATGTGATTTTTAAGTTTCGATGGTTCAGATTTTTTTCTCTGGGGACGAGTTTCAGAATGTTTATCTCTCGTGGAAATGGTTATATATCGTGAAAGAATTGAAAAGTGGGAGATTATATTCGTAAAGCAGTATTTTGAAGCATTTCTTCTATTTTCGTTATTATTAGAATGGTTTTGGCAAGGAGATTTCAATGATAGGGACGTAAAGAGTTATTTCAATGCAAAGACATGAGATCTGAAACTGCCAATGTGACTTTTAAATATGCAGAGTAATCGATGTGGTACTACTCCCTTTTATTTCATGATAATAAAAAAGAAGAAATAAGATATTTGAGTATATTTTGATTACTGGGAGAAGTCACTGAAAGAGAGGCAAGTAACAATGCATCAGAGTTTTCATTACTTTTCTTCAATAAATATTTTCATGACTATTTTGTTCTTCAAACAGATGAGTATAGAAGTTCCACATGATAAAGGAAGTAAGAAGAACATATGATAAAACTAGGATAAGAGGTTATTTAAAATAAAAATAAGATAAAAAGATTATTAGTGCGGGATGCTATATTTTCATACTGTTTTGTTTCGCATACATAATATAAACTCTGCAGAACACATGAAAACATTCTGCACCTATTTTGAGATAAATATTGCAAACACAATCCAATTTCATTAGTTTAGTATAAATAAAATCTTACTATACAACTTCAATACAATGCTAGAGCATAGTCATTTTGCATTTACACTTTTTAATAGATATTAATTCTTCGGAATTCTTTCCTTTTTGACATTTACACACTTTCAAATTTGATATATTATAACTAATCGTTTTTGAAATCCAACAACAGATATTTTAAGGCTACTTTGTATATATATATATTTTTGACACGAGAATATTTCTCCTCGAAAAGCGCAGTTGCATAACCTTCAAGCTATACATCATTTCAATTGCCCTTTTTTCAATAAATCTTTTATTTTGCATTACAATCAAACAAAACAGTAACAGTAGATTATTCAGAAGATAACAAAGTTTTATATCAAAATGAAAAAACAAAAACAAAAAATTACAAATTTTTTCCCAGGAAGTGTGGACGACCTTCTGAAATTATCCTCTACTTGAGAGGTTGTCAACCCTTAGCGCGGTTGCTACATGTGGCACGCGTTACAATTCTCAGTGGCACTATACGAAATTGTTTTTTTTTTGTGGATGGAAGTTGATGAATTTTTAATGCACCTTATTTCACAAATATATTTAGAATTGTGGACATTTACGGAATTTTGAAATAATCTGAAACATAACACTTCAGATAAATTTACAACTATTTTATAAATTATGTAATGTCATTGCTGGAGATATCTAATTGTTTGCATAGTAAAAATTGCATTTACTTTGCTTTTCGCTTTTGGTTCTACATATCTAAGTAAAAAATCTTTCCTCATAAGAAAAATATTTCGAATCCAAGAAAATGTGTTTAACAACTGAATGCTCAAAATCATGTCAAACTGATAGTCACAAGTTATACCCTGATGTTGCGATATGAAAGTAGAGCAGTGTAAGAACTAGGTTCACATTAAAATTTGTATTTATCTTTTTATTTTACTTTAATGAAGGTAAATAATTTTATTTTGTGTTGTATATTTCTTATTTTAATAAATACATTTAAAAATTATAATATATGTACAATTTTAATTTTTGTATTTGTATTGAAGAAGCAGTTTTTTTATGCTCTTTATTGTATGTTGAGAAATATCTAGAAATGAGGCAAACATAATATATAATAAAACTGTAACGGACTTCTATTCTCTAACTTTGCATGCATTATCGCGTGAATTGAATCGTTTCAAAAATGTCCTAAAGTGTGGTTCGCTGAATCCTATTAGTAGATGGGTTGGTCTCGCCACTGCTAAAAGGATGTCGAACCCTGGTCTAGGAGATAATTGTTGATATTAAGTGAAACATTGAATTAAAATGTGCATTTTAATACTTTCTGAAAATATATATGGTAGAAGAAAAATATTTTTAAAAATAAAGAGAAAAAATTGTAAGATGATTGCAAATGTAAAATTGCAAATGTAAATGACATGAAAACTTAAACACAATAAATTTGTACTTATCTATATTTCCGTACTTATAAGTACTTATTTAGTTAAAGTTATTTTGTACCAATGCACCTATAGCTGATATGCTTTGTATATTTGTCCCTCTTTTCTTTATTTTACAAGAACAGGTATCTCTCGTTCCATATAGTGCTTCAAATCAACACCAAGCTTTGCTAAAAACGGTTTTCTTCAGCGAGCATTCAACAGACCTTACGCTTAGAGAAAAGGGAACCAAGCGAAGTTTAAGTGACTATACTACTTATGTACTGATGTGTTAAGTACCATTTTAGATTATTGGTTATACTTGAAAGTTAAAGATGACACATGAGGCAATAAAATGTAATGGTCTGGTATTAGAAGTGTTCTGTTTGGACTATCTGTCTCGATAAATAATTGGGTGTTTAATTTAAGAGTTGAAGATGTAGCGGAAAATAAAAGTTAAGTGGTATGTAGGGGATTTAATTTTAAATCTAATTTAATAATCCTTACACACACACATATATATAAACTGATAATTTAAAGTGTAAAACTTACTGACTGTATGTAACTCAGGATTGTCACATTCGTTTTCATTTCAAACCTTAGAATGAAAATGCACGGCACGATTCTCCAATTTACTACGATTTTGTGTTCAATATAACACTTTTTAATTCTGAAACGTTTTAGCAGGCCTTTGAACTACGAACTGAGAACTCAGTCTACAAACTTGGATCTAGTTTTCTCTTTTTTTTATTGTTACTTATTTTATATTTAATCTCTAAATTCACAGGTGTATTACAAAATATTTGTAATATCTTAAGGGTTTCAAAGATTTATGTTCAATAATGCATATTGATTCGTCCAAAAAATAATTGTTTGTTCGTGAATTTTTATTTCTCTTGTTTTGGTGGGTATTTGCTTATTACCATTACTTACATGGTATTTTTTAAATTTTTTTTTGTCAGAATAACCATTTAATATTTTACCCACTGTCCTTTGAAATGAATTCTTTTTTCGGCAGTTATTTATCCGCTAAATACCTCATTAAATATATTCCCAATTGCAGCCCTCTTTTAACTGCCATCTAACTAAAGCTGACATTTAAGCAAGCATTTATACGCATATTAAAGGCACAGACGCACACTTTGAGCAAATTTTAAAAAGAAATTGATCAGTTAAAAAAAAAATCAAATAATTTGAGTAGTATGTGCAAAAGTTTTATATTTTTAAAATTATTTTTACATTTTACTCATAAAATATCTGTTTATTTCATAGATACGCACGTGGGAACAATATACTGGGAGTCCAAAAAGTATGACTACACTAAAAATATTAATTACAGAAATAAATAAATAAACATAAATATATTCAATTACGGGTTTTTTTTCTGTTCCAAAAAAAAAAAAACGTTAAAGTCTTTATACAATGCTTTATTGTGTAGCTACATTTTGCACATTATTTGTTTCGCGCAACACATCGAGTGTATAACTACGTCTGTGAAGCATAGCAAGATCGACAATCTGAATATCCCCTGTAGTTTTGCTTTTCATTTCCTAAGTGTCATTAACTGGAGATTGGTAAAAAATGTTTTCACTTATTCCTTCAAGAAGTCCAAAGGTGTTATCCATAGAGAGCTAGTTGTCATGTATACGTACAATGCTTACGTTTTTTATACAATGCTTTATTGCGTAGCTACATTTTGCACTATATTTGTTCCGCGCAACACATCGAGTGTATAGCTACGTTCTGTGAAGCATGCAAGATCGACAATCTGAATATCCCCTGTAGTTTTGCTTTTCATTTCCTAAGTGTCAATAATTGGAGATTGGTAAAAAAATGTTTTTCACTTATTCCTACAAGATATCCAAAGGTATTATCCATAGAGAGCTAGTTGGTAATGCTGTTGGACTACCTCTTTCTATCCAATGCCCGGGAAACATTTTTGCAGTTTCAAACTCCAGCGTGGTGATATCTAATGTTTTTATGCAGTATGCGTATGTTGCATATTCGGATTCAGAAAACCATGCAACAACTTGCACTTTTTCTTGCTGTGAAACCATTTTGAAACAAGAATGCTGCAAAAATGTGGACGCTGCTCCCTTATAGTTTTCATTTCACAGAAACATTATGGGACCTATGAGACATATTTTCTTTATGGGACATATAAACCGTAAGTGAAAATGTTTGCTTCATTTTAATTATTTTCAAATGTGTGGTCATACTTTCCGGACTCCCTATATAATATGTAAACCTATATTACAGGTACAGTTTTTCGTTCATTTGGATTGCTTCTTTTTACAGTTATCATGCAATGCATAAGATTATGCCAATGTTTAGTTTGGTTAAATGTTAAAGTTTTACTTGGTATCTCTAATGTACTAAATTTGAGTACAGTATACATTTTTAAGTGAGATAATGTCTTCGAAATTTTAATTTTCCAAATATTTTGAAATTTATACTATTCAATACATGTATTTTATTAACTATAGGAGTCTTATTAATCTCATTAAAGCTTTACAAATAAACGCTCTTTTTTGCTATAAATCAATATTTTTAATTACATGCTTAATATTGTTATCTACCTCAAATATTACAATCAATTATAAAGCATAAAAATATCATTCTGAAACATTTATATTCAACTATTGTGTAATTACCTACTATCGCAATCATGTGAACTTTCAAGATAAGTCACTAAACTGGCAACCCTGATTTCACGCATATCTTAAGCGTGAATTGGCAACCATGGGTTCGTTTCACATTTCTCAGCTTACCTCTGTTCCATTCTTGGTATGGCAAGCCCGGATATGAAATTCAGAACTCGATTTGTCGAATTCCTCAATAATAAAGTAAATAGAAAAATATAATTACATAGAATTATTTTTATTATATTATTATTATTTTCCTATATAATAAATTAATAATATAATATAAGATTAATAATAATAAAATTAAAAAATAATTAAATTAAATGTTAGAAATCAGTTTTTTTTTATTTCCTTGAAAATTATTTATTTATAATCACATAACTCAGTGTTTACGTGACTTTAGGTGCTGGAGTGCATGTGCAAATGTTTCGGTCAAGTGCATTGCGCTTCCACGCCAGAGGTCCGGTGTTCAAAGCCCGGGCTGGGAAAGCACAACTCAACCTTTCATCTCTTTAGTGGGTCGATAAATGAGTACCAAGCTTGCTTGGGAACTGAGCACTGGGTATTTTGGGTCAGACTGACCTAATTTTTGTATAGTATTTTTCGACTACGTGCTCCATATTCTCGTTAGTTTTCCGTTTTTAGATTACGTGTGGTTTAATTCAATGTCGCCAATAGGGTTGCCGTAATAAGCTTAACTATATAATAAAAAAATTCTTCATTCAAAAAGTAAAGTTACAGAAACTGCATTAAATAAATTGAAACAGATTTACAAAATCAAAATAGAACATTTTCCATTTCTCCTTTTAAAATATTCAATGAAAACCAGACTTTAAAAAATATAATGATGTCATGAAATATTCCCATGTTTCCAATAACTGATCATATTTTTATAAATAAATGGGTATATTTTAAAATATGTGGAAGTTCTTTCAAATATATAAAAATAGCCGAAATGGTAAAAAATGTATAAACTAAATTTAAGTTGCTTTTTATATAGTAGCATTTCTTCAAGTAATAAAAAAATTTAATAACCAATTTTAATAATTTTTTTAGAAAATATAAATATGCACAGTTTCTTTTCTTTTTAAATATATTTTTGAAAGGATGTGAAAAAGTAAATTTTGTTTATATAAATTGCTAAACCCAGGCAACATTTTAAATATATATAGATATATCTAATATTTTGAAATGTGTCTTTTTTGATTAATACCTATTATTATTATTAATTTCATTTTCTGCAGAAAAATTGGAAAATGCTTTGCAGAAAATTTTGCACATTCTAAACTTCTAGGAAACACTTCTTTAAAACTCTTAAATTATTGCTTATTTTTTCCCCATTTTTTACCTAATGGCTTTCAAGAAATGCATTTTAACAAAATCAATATAAGTGGATAGCTTTGATAAATTGTATTCAGCACTCTTATTAAATGCCACAAAATAGATAGTTAAATGGAAAAATTTTTACTTAGATGAATGTTCGATATGAACCATGAATTTTAAATTCGATAAGGATATATTTCTAACTATTATGGTTAACCCCTTCAAAAAATATAATAAAATTCTTACATAGAATCAAAGATAAATAATATTAAGAATTCATAAATTAAGTTTATTAGAGGTATACTTTGTTAAGCAAATGCATATGAATGTGATATGTAATGTACCTATAAATGTAATGTATATCGGGAAAATAATTTGCAGGGATTACAAGAAAAATTGGCTAAGCGTAAATGTTTGGTAACCAAAGAATAATCTGTTTGAAGAGTAGTTTTTCTACAGATTTAGTTTAAGAAAAATAAATACTCGTAATGTAGTTGTCCTATTTAGTGTATGGTCTTTTCTAGTAAGCCATGTGAGGTTTAGTGAGATAACTATAAATTTAGGTGGTTCTACAGAAATATCATTGTAGCCTGAAATTATTTATGAGAGAAAGTTATGTATAATATGAATTAAATAAATCTGCATTGCTTATGATAAACTACCGTTCTATTGTTTCAAATGTTACGCCTTTTCAGCCAAACAATCAAAATTTTGAACTTAGTGGTCAGTCGAATTTTAGTTGAGTGGTGGGTTGGAGCTCTAATTCTACCACAGAACTCAGCGCTGTTTAAGAGAAGTTGCCTCATTAAATCAACGTGAGCTTTTAAATCCTCTTGTGGCGCGCTGAGAAAATTAAGCACTTGATGCATTGGATCAAGTACCGTTAACGTTATTTCAACATGACTCATAATTAAGTTCATTGCATGTAAAGTATGCCATATACAGAATGTTAACTATTTGAATTGTGAACATAAAAATTTACATCTGAAATTATAAGCAAAAAAAAAATAATAATAATACGTATAGGAAAATAATTAAATACTTTAGAGAAATTTAGTAAATGACACAAAAAAAATATTTAACAAAAATGCATAACGGGCTCTATTTAGCTATAGTCAATTACTTTCTTAGTAAAAAAAATGTGGTCAATACCTACTATTACAGAGTTCAGCGACTTCTATGTACCATATAAAATTTAAACATAATTATCAAAAAAGAGTGAATAAAAGAATAATTTTGTAATCCAGAAAAATCACTCTCTCTCCCCCCACATACATCATGTGTATCAAATTAAAACTCATCTTTGATAAAAAAAAATCTTTTTTCCTCTTATAAAAGAATTACTTGCGTAAAAAATACCAATTAACATATAATGACCATATGACTTACATTAGAACTACAAAATTCTCTTCAGAGGGTTTGTAATCCGGAAACCAGATTTAAACTATATTTGTAGAAATTGTCTGTCATTGCCAATTTTAATAATACAATACGAATATTTCAAATGATGAGTTTTCTAATGTTTCAAAGTGCCTTTATAATACATCCCACATATTTAAAAGCGATATTTAAAATACTAGGTTAAAAATATCATTTATGTTCAAAAGCAAGCTTTTAAATTTATTTCGGTCAAATATTTTGCTAATATGCATTATGTAGGCATTTATTTGATTAGAACGAAGCGAGAAATAGAGAATTAAACTATTATAATTTGTAACAAATATGATATTTTAGAATGCATTTCAAGTATTAATTTTGTTTCATAAAGTGCAAAATGAATGCTTTTATTTGTTTCACAATAATTACATGCAAACGCAAACAGTTTTCAGTTTAATTTTATTATTGCGTGGTGAAGTAAATTTTCGAAACATTTAAGTGATGCTAGATATTCTACAAGAGATATATTTACAGCATTAATTTATTATGCGAATATTTATTTGTATTTTATACAAAATGTACATATGGAACCCAATTAAATATTCATTATTTAATTTAAATGTACTTTAAATTATTCAAGCATTATGCGCAATTGCATTTTTGTAATGTTTCACATAACTATTTTTGAATGGTACAATACAATTTTAAATAACCATTATTCATGAGGCATGTTATAAGCTGTATTCAAATAATTCTGGAAATCTTCATTTTTCTAAAATTATGTTATATGAATGCAATTAATAATAAGAAAAGTAATTTAGTTGCATTCTGAGGTAAGCAAATGCATTTAATATTATTAAGTTGCAATGAATAATTAATATTATTTCTGATACTTTTAATTTCACTTTTCCATCTTTCTTTAAAACAGTATACATGTTTATCTAATTATATTTTAATTATTAATTAAAATGCGTTTTAAATTAGTATTAATATGAAATATATCAAAGTTGAATACATAAACAAAAATATTCTCATATAAGCACTTAAACATTTGGTTTTTCATCATTTTCTACACGGTATTCTGAGTTTATTCTGAGTATTATACTGTTGGGCAGTTTAGACAACGAGGAACACATCTTAACTTTTTTGTACAAATCGTACATTTTACACGTTTCTTTTTCTTGTTTTTAGGGGAGAGTAGCTGCCACGTAAAAAAGATATTAAGTGCAGATAGAATAATGTCTGAATTATTCCGCTATAAAAGCCTAGATATATTTTGTTTCATCGCAGTGTTTAGTGATATTACATTTTGGTTTTCAAGAGTAGAGATTGTATCATCAAATCACTATATTTTTACTCAGAAAACGCTGATACGAACTAAAAAAAATAAATCTACAGCTACAATTTATTAGAATGGAAAAATGTTCTAACTATACTGAAGAGTAAGAGAATGATGGAAAAAAATAATTGTTATCTAATTGAGTATTTTATAATGTAATTCGTTTAAACGACTAGTTGTTCGCTCATTTATGTATTTTTTGGTATTTACTATGTCCATTAATATGTTCTAGAATATCGTAAGCCAACAAGTGTGAGTTACACCATGCACTTCTGCTTTAAATAAGTTCCTTAACTATATGTTAAAATAAAATATATTCACCAATTATATCTTATTTTACAAATAAGTAAATAAATAGAACTAGCATTTGTTGAAAGATGAGAAGTTTCTCTAGCCAATATGAGTGGAGAGCTTTGTAATACATATAGTTTAAAAAAAAAAATTTCCTCAACCTGGCTATGAATCGACTACACATAAATTTTACGTCAGCAACAAAAGCGGAATCTTTTTTCGATAAAGCTATTTAGAGCAACTGTTCTGAACATTTATTTATAGTCATATATGCAGACACTTTAAGGCCTCTAAGGAGTCTTAAATTGCAAATTTTTCAATTTTTTGAAAAAAAAATATATCTTAAAGTCTCAACATTTCTGAGCATTTTGATACCAAAATGTTGTTGATACTGTAAAAATTTCAGAAGTTATTGAGAAATAACTAGAGAAATCTAAACAAAATCCCTATCTCTTTCATATCTTTTTAACTTCATTTTTCTCAAAACAACAAATTTTAGCTTGCGCGCAGAAATTCTCAGAAACTATTTATGATATCGATTTGAAATTTCTTACACGTGTTCAAAATAAGGCCCTTCATAACTTATACTTCAATTTTCAAAAAAAAATTAATAACATTTTTTTATTTGAATTTAAATTTATTTTTTTCTTAAAATTTTAAAATTTTCGTTGTAATTGTATTTAAAAAATATTTTTTTTCTCAAATTTTTTAAAAAATAGTATAACTTTGAAAGTGAACATTTATATACCAAGTAAAGTTAATTTTGTAAATTTTGATCAATTTTGTACTTCAGAATCTTGCGTGCTGTAAAATACTAATTTTCAAATTTTTGAAAAATTGTCCAATTTTTATTTCCTTATAAATTTTAAAAATTTTTCTCAAATTCTCCGGAAATTTGAGAATGAATGTAAATATATGTGATTATCATGTGATAAAAATTTCAAATGATTGTTTTGCTTTATTGCTAAGTTACATTGGTTTCAAGAAGGATATTTTTTCGAGTGCACAGGGTCCTGAGTCCCTTAAAAAATGAGGAATATCCTTATGTTAATGGCAAAATAGGCAGAGCTCCGCAGTTGCTTTTGCGGATTTAATCTCTTCCTATACAAAAGTATTAAAATAATACGATTTTTTAAATTATGTAATTCAAAAGTACCTTTTCAATGCCTCCCCATCCTATGTCTTTGTCATTTTAATATTTGGTTGTCATCCATCCGGTAGAGTGGTTAGTGACGCTGACTCCTGTGCTGTAAGGACTGGGTACTAATCCCGAGGAAGACAGGGACGTTTGTAAATGAATAGGGCATGTGCGGCATAGGGCCAATCTAAATATTCGTCCAGCCGCAAGTCCTCTCGTATGGTTGGTAGAAGTCAAAGATAGTTGGGACACCCTTGACGCCCCTGAGTTTGTTCTTCCTCAAAATTTGGGTGGATACGAGACAAATCCTAATATCAGCTACATGGTGTGTTCAAAGCTACAGCTAACGACATACACAATAAAAATTTTGCCCCTTGCCATGATGAGTTTCGTGAGTCTCGATCTGGTGCTGCAGATCACACGGCAGAACAACAACATTTTTGCTTGATGTAAGCTACATTCAGTCAATTGCCGAAAACAGTGCAATTGAACAGTAATTTTAATTTGTTTATAAATTAGTAAATATTGATTTGATGTTTCAAAATATGTGTTTTTAACAAATTCTACAAGACTTTCTCTCGCAATCGTAACTTAGGTATTATAGTCTTATTTATTCTGAAATACCGTATAACGTAGCCTTCGCCTACGTAAAAACTACTCTATTCCTGGAGAAACAAACGCATCTTTCAACACAGAGTGTTTCGTAATAGATGAATAGGACTATTTTTCTTTCCTTGCAACCGAGTGGTTTTAGGTCCTCCTTTGATACAGGAATGCAGGCGGTTGATGGAGATTGATAGACTATGGATGCCACGGGGTTGATGTAGAGGCTGCTACTGTAGATGTATCATTCTCTACTTCCATTTTTTAAAATATTCTTCAGCTTCTGCTTTGGATTTTACGAATGAGAAACTTTGGCCATTTGTCTTTTCAGACGAATCATCCAGGAGTCTTTTCAAATTCGAATAAATCAAGTGAGGAGGTTTCGCTATACAATTGTAAAATATAAAGCAAAATATTATTCAGGAAAGGCGTTTCTTTATATTTTTTTTACAAAGTAATAAATATGTCAATTATGAATGAAATACCAGAATAAAGAGAGTATCTGTGTCGGTAAGCTGAAGAGTTTTAACAAAATCCCAATAAAATCAAATTATTTTTTTAAAAAAAATATCACAAAGCAGTGCAAAGATTGCCCTAAAACACTTTGAATTAGCTCTACAAAGCTAGATATGTAGAAGATTCCTGGAGAAGCTGTTATGACAGTACATTACAATTTGAGCGAGAAAATATTGTTGTAGCTCTAATAAACACACCAGGTGTCTATAATTAAATTTAAAATTTGTGAGCAGTCTGAAGCAAAAAGTATGCAGCAGAATTTCATGAAAACTGAGAAGTAGCAGAATAAAATTATGGGAATTTTATCGAGGAAAAACATGAGTTTCAAAAACCACTACTAAATGTTGTTGCGCAATGTGAACTATTAGCATAAGCAAACGTAATAATCATAGTAATCTTGAGAGCATGCAGCAACACTTGGTATATAAAGATGCGAAAGGCGAACCGCAATTGTGCTCGTTTCCGTTTTAAGAAAGATGACATTGGTTCTCCAGGAACGTGATTTACTGGAGAAATTGTTTTACCAAAACGGAGAACCTTCTACCAAAGCTTTGGTGAAATGTCAGTCCTTGAAATGGTTATGAAAAGTTCCACTTAATAGTGGAGGACTAACAAACATCATTAGGAAATATGAATCAACCTCAGCATTGGGGATTCAGCCAAGAAGGGGACGAAAGTCTGTTGCAGCACAGGAAGTGAATGGTGTAGCGACGACAGTGGAGGAAGACAGATGACAAACCAACGGCAGTATTAATATTCGATTCATGTGTTGACCGACCTCGTTCCACAGTTTATAAGATCCGTAAAATGGTGTTACTCTACTCATTCTTTTAACTGTCGCTATTGCAGCAGCTCTTACCAGATTATATGGATAATCGACAAACTTTTGCGTTGTGGTTTCTTGCGCAAGCTGAGCTCCAGGATGAATGTCCATGGAACATTTTGTGGACCGACAAGACTCACTTTTATCTCGAAGGTGTAGTTAAAGTGTCCGACCTTCCCTAAAATTGTGAATTTTGCCAAAAAGTGACACATTTTTTATGATTTTATTTTACAAGACATCTTATTAACTTTATAAAAAGAACCAAATTTATTTTTTTCCGTTCACTAGAACAAAAACAATTAGTGTTTTAGTAAGAGCACATGTAATTACTTTAAGCAAGATGTCATACATTAAAAGGCGTTTTACTCGAAATGTGTTTTTTAAAAAATGCTCAAACGGAGCCACACACAGTCAGTCATTGCTGAGAAAGAATTGAAAATAATTAACTGAAATTTTTTGTGTATGTTCTGTATAATAGTAAAAGTGTTTTAACCTTAAGATTTATTAATCACCGATTTATTACAAAATTTGCATTTCTTTATGTTAATATAATCACTGTTTTTTAAGCAATTTCATATAACAACTCAGATAAAGTGCTCTATTTATTGTAAAACTTAAAATATCTCTTATCCTGAAGGTCACTTCAAAATAGAATACCATAGCAACACATCAGAATTGAAACATTGGAAATTTGTTCATAAACTGTTGTTACAGAATGGGCCGCGTTTATGCTATTTGTTGTCAATTTTTACCCATTTTTTTCCATTTTAGTGATAACAATTTCTTTTTCTATTCTTAATTTTGGCATATTTTTCATAAAATGTACCAAAAAAAATCTAAAAACAACAAAAAAATCCCCATATCTCTGTTTTTTAGAAATAATGTTGTCGCAACCAGTCAGATAACTTAACACGCACAATTTCTGTATGTGGGCTGGTACAAACCCACATCAATTCTTACAAATTCCACTACATTCTTCATATGCGGCTTTAGTATAATCTTCATTCAGGGTCCGTTTTTTAAAAGCACAGTGGCTCAGGACCTGTGACATGCGGTTAACAATACGCTTCATTATTAGAAGAACCCGTTATTCTGAAGCAGGTGATTTGATACAACCATTGTGTTCAAGAAGGATGGTGCACCAATACACATCAGTCGGTGAAGGAAACAAGGGATTCTCCACCATTTCGGGGATACAAAATCCTCAGCTGGCCTTTTCCTAGAGCTAGGCCTCCTAGAGATTATGCCTTTCTAGATTGAAATACTATTTATTTAAAAGAAATAACATACCTTATTAACTTCAAGAGTTGTAGTTCTAAAAGCATACTATATTTTCAAAAGCATAAGATAATACCTCGAATCAATGACTTCAAAACATTAGAGTAATACGCAAGTGCATTTTAAGTTTCTTCGTAAAAAAGGTGCGCGTTATACGTCGAATATACTGAAACATTTAAAAAATACAGCATGAAAGTATAGGGGTGCGTTATATACTGGTGAACGTTATACGCCTTATTTTATGGAACATAAAAAAAATTTTAAAATGCAAAGCATATAAACTGAATAAATTATCAAACTTCAAACTCCTGTGTTTCAAGTATTTTAAATAAGCTATTTAAATCACTGTGGCATCTTCTATAGCATCAATGCAGTAAACATTTAAATGTTTAATTGGAATTCCATTTATTGAATAAATTAATTATTCTTATATTTCTCTATTCTTATATTTCTCTTATATTCTTATATTTCACATTATCAATACTTATGTTTATGATTATTCCCCTTTAACATTAAATTGTTTCCAGATTCAGAAATACTTTAACAGTTTTATATCTAATACAGAATGGTCTAAGATATATGAAATCAGTGATTTCTGAGCTAATGTTTTAAATTGATCATTTTTCTGTAACTATTTATTGAATCTATAAAAAATAGGACAGATAAAATTTTATTATTGTAAGTATATATTGTAGTGATTTGAGATAAAAATAATCAATACCAGGTAGTTTTTCCCATAAGCCATGGATAAGATTTTGAAATACATGTAAATCCAAATGTTCTCGCAGATTTGTTCCAAAATAGAGAGAGAGAGAGGGCAGTACATACTTAATATTTATAAATATAAATTTTACTTGTGAACGTAGTTGAAGTAAAATTTTATTATTCGAACTCCCATTCTTGGAATTTGAATTTGAAATTCGATTCTGATTTAAAATTTAAATTCAACAATATTTTTTTTATTTAAAAAATATAAAGCTGGTTTCAAGTTAGTCATAATACAATGTACATACAGCATTATCTTCATATTTTCTAAAAGGAATGAAAAAGAAGTTATTTTAAAATATAAAATTTCATTTTAACATTAGCATAATTTACAAGAATACGTATTTCGAAGAGAAAATCAATAGTTCTTCTAAACAAAAATCGATGAAGGAAGCACATTTGTGTAAATATAATATTCTTGCAATAACATGCAGAACACTAGAGTTTATTTAAAACAAAGGAACATTACATGCTTGTTTTTTAACTTTTTCTTCATTGATATTTTATAAGGACATTTTCTTTTTTAATTCTAAAATGTAATTTTAAATAAAACACGAAAGAAAATTATTGCAGATGAATAATTCTATGAAAAAAACAATTAAAAAAATAGAATGATTTTGATAAAAATTTTCATACGATAAATAATAAGTTTAAAAAGTCGGTTATATTATAATGCTAATTTAATATTTAGGAATTAAAATATTTTTATTTTATTTTTAAGAATAAACATTCATTTTTACAATGTGGCAAAAACTGTTTTTGTATCTTTAGATTAAGATCATACTTAAGAATATATTATAAATAGTGTTACGTAGATCGGAGTTCGATAATTTTATGCTATGAATCCCATAGAGTAAAATAGTTCCTTAAGAGAGACGGAATTTATATTGTAGATAAACAATTAATAGATTACTGGATAAAGTTGCAAAATTCGCCAAATAAACCCCATAAGGTCACATCTTCTACAGACCTGAACACACAACAATCAGCGTCTTAAAATAAAAGTAAATAAAGTTTATTTGCAAGCAACTGATCTCTAGTGCCCTCTTCAACAGTCAAAGTAATACTGACTATGTTTCAGGGAGCGACTCCTGTTTATAGTCTGCATGGCTGTTTCATACCTATTTCCGAAAGATATGCTTACGTCACAGATCGTAATGTCAACAGGAATCTCTAGTAATTTCCATATGATAGTCAAGTCACTAAATAGAGTAACCAACCCTCCAAAGTGTTGACAAAAAATAATGCCAACTTAGCAGTATCGCCAATATTTCGCCAAGTTTTAATTGAAACGCCATTATAATATAAAGAGCAGCGTTGCTTTTAAATATTATAGTTTTTATCATAAAATAACTACAACACAGAAAATAATACTAATGTATTAAACATCCAGATACAAATTTGTTATGCTGTTTTAAGCTTTAGTTGCACAACACTCGTAACAATATTCTTTCATTTGCTTACATAATATTTAAAAGAGATAAGTTTTTATAATTAAAAATGAATCTTAATTTATCTACTAATAAATATTAAAATTTGCCGAGTTAAATAGTTTCTCGTCTACTGTTGGATTCATAGACCGAAATAATGAACAATTCTTGAGTGAGTTTTAAGTTTGAAACTTCTTTTTTGAAGTGTATCCACCTATATAGTACATTGTACGATCTGTTGTATGGTCAAATATCATTATTTAATAATTCTATATTTAACTCATTAAAGGAAGTATAGATAAGCTTGTCTATATATCTGTAGGCGCACCTGGATAGTTTAGTGTTAAAAACCCTTAGATTAAAGCTGTTAAAAAGGCCTTTGGAATGTTGGTAACACATATGAATGTTCCATCTACTTTGGCTATATTATGATTATTAGCAGCACAATTGAGTTTGGAATTGTCTGGCTGCAATATTATCGTAATGTTTTGAGTGAAAATGTTTTTACTAGCAGCTACTAGAAAACACGTTTAAATCATTTCTTTTTAAAGTATCTGAATACTTTCCATAGAATCACCTTTCTTTGTCAAATCTTAAGTTGAGCCTTTTCCCCTGTATTTCTATAAAAGGCAATGAATATAAATCATTATATAATACCTAAATCATATTTTGTTGGAGTAGATGTTAACGGGTTCAAAACCACTTATTCTGATTTTCAACCTCTTTATTTCGATACAAATATATAAATCGGATATTTATTTCGGCGTGCATTAAAGTATTATTGAAATTATGGATTTAATATTACAAAAAATTACTATATTTTGGAAAAAAAATTATCTTTTACGTATCAAAATTTTCTGACCAAATGATGACAGATATGTTTTTTTAAGTGTCTTACCATCAAAATATTGCAAAGTTCCAATCAATTCATTATTTCATAAGGACGCAGAGAAGATATAACCGGCCAAGAAGGTTTTGCTTCCGTAAGAACTTGAACATGCTAGACAACCATAACATTAAAAATGGGCGCTTCTTATTCAGTGAAATAAAACATTAAAAGTTTTGCAAAATCTAATTTCTGATGCAATATTTATAAAGATATTTTATTAAAATTAATCATGCAACAAAATATTTCTTTTTTCTGTAATCCCATTAACTATATGCATTCAGATTACTACACTACTCGTATCATTGTATTACTAAGAAGACACGATGCGTCGTTTAAATTATTTACTTTGGACTATTGATTCAGGTGTGCGAATTAAGAGATTAATATTATATTGATTAAAAGTATTTAAAATGTGTGAATTGAACATACCAGGACTGTTCAGAAAGTATCAGACCTTTCTCCATAAAAAAAATCTTAGTTACTTTGTGGGATTAAGATCATCACTAAATAAATTCAAAATGGGCTACTTGCGCCTTCGTGCACTTAGCCCAGTATTCATTCCACTGCCGATAACTCTACTTGAAGGATTCTTTTGGAATAGTGTTCAACTCCATCCTTGCTATCTGCCTTGTTTAATCTCTGCTCCGGAAACGGGGTCCTTTCAATGCCATTTTTACTACTGAGAACAGTTGGAAATCATAAGACACATTGAGCGTTAATAGTATCCAGTAAATCCTGTGCAAATAACTGGAAGACTATGATTTTTTTTTTTCCAGTTCGACCGACAGAAGTTTGGGAACAAATTTCGCAGCTGCTGTGCTTATGATCATACAAAATTGCACTTACAGAGTTTGTACTGATCTCAACTTGCTTACCAGTCTCTTGTACGGTTAATAGACGGACTAACATTACAGATTTTCAACCTTTTCAATGACAGCTGTGTTCCGAGGGGTTTGTGGCCTCCCAGAACTCACTCACTCTCTACCGACGTTCAGCCCCTTTTTAATCATTTAATCCCTCCATAATTTGTGTAACCCTCCTAGCATCACCGCCAAACTCTTGCTGAATCTTACGAATTGTTTCACTTAGAAAATCACCAAGCTTTTGACAAAAAAAAGTCACATAGTTCCTCTGCTTAAGTCATTCAGTCATCTTCAGAGAAATAAAAATCCGACAAACACATATAACAGCACCTGAAAGAAACGACTGATACACTAGAATGAAGGGAACAAATTCAGGTATGTACAACTGTCACCTTCCACTATGCACAGTGACGTCGTTAAGAAAACTTTAGAGTACGTGGGAAATTTCAAGGTTGGATAATTTTTTAAAATACCTTGTAAGCTGAAATATGAATTACGGGTCCTTTGAGAAACCATCAACATACATAGTTTATATCATAAATTATATAATAAAAATAAATGTTAAACAGCTCTATATTAAGGCTAGTCGATATGGTAACTTTCTTACAATAAAGGAATTTTTAAAGATAAAATTGTGAGCATAAATAAATTTTGTTGTAAGTTCTAATCTTACCTGCACCAGATTTCTGTAATTTCTTTCACCAATTCAAAACTTATCGAAAATATTTTGAGCTTAGGGTTAAAATTTTTAAAAACCTCCTTTTTTGTTCTAAATTAACTCTTAGGTCAGTGCTTCTCAAACTTTCAATATTTGCGACCCAATTTTCAATCATAATTTTCATCGCGTCCCCCATCTATACAATAACATTGTATTGAGTTCAATAAAAATTGACGTTAAAGCTACAATATGACTTTAATTATAAACCATACAAATTGTCAAGATAACTATTCAATTTTGTAAATAATTTTATGTATGACAAACCCGTGCGGTTAATGCTAATTGAACTTGTTCTTAACTTATTATTGTTAGACCAGCTACATGGCCCGGCGTTGCACGGGCTTCTTCAAGTGTATAGATATTTTTGCCTCTTAACATTTCCCCTTCCCGAATCGGTGCAAGCACTCCTCGTGATGTGTTTGTGACTCTCATATTAATATATCATTAAAATACCCTATTTTAAAACTTCTTCAAACTCTTCGCTTCATCGGATGAGTGTATTTCACGTGAGAATATCCCAGCGTTGCACGGGCTCTTACCGAGTACATCACTTTACCCCCCCCCCCCATGTAAACTTCCCCTTTCTCTCTCGACGCCAGTACTTCTAGGAGAGGGATTTCTATATTTATGTCATTAAAATACCTTTTTTTCGAAATGTCTTCCTCTTTTCCTTGTTAGGAATATTTCTTTTTCCTTGTTTAATCGGTTTTTTAGGGTTTTTTTCGAGAATATGAAACTCTTTTTCCCTTCTCTTTTCCTCTAGGATAAGATCAAATTTCTAATTTGATTAATAATTTACAAAATTAATCGTATTTTATCCAATAGAAAGCAGCCATTGTACGATTTTTAAAATAATTTAGTAGTGAATTATTAAAAACATTATTGCGTTTTAGTTTTTTTTTAAAAAATATTAATTTACATCCATATATAGCTGCATGGTCCGGCGTTTCACGGGTTTTTTCTTGTGTATAACTGTTCTTGTTATTCTGTTTCTCACATACACAATTAATATGTTTGCCTACGTACTCTCCGAAAGTTGTCTTTCCACGCATGCAACATAAGCCCTCAAATTCTTGAATTCTGTGGTAGGCTTACCACTATTAATTATTATTAGTAGGGGGTGATGTTGAGCGTTATTTTAGTTATATTTTTACGGTTAACCAGAACGAAAAACTGCCTTTTTTAAAAAACAGTTTTATGTATAAAAAATGTCAAAAGATAAGAAATTTTAAAAAAATCGTGAATTTTTAAAGATGTTATTCAACATTCCGTTTCAATTTAAATTGCATGCATTGAAAAAGGTAAAAAACTTACCAATATGCTTAAAAAACAGTTTTATCTCTTTTCGGAATTTAAATTTAAAAAAACCCCATAGATATTTGCGTTTTAGAAATTCTGTTTTTAATTAAAAGAAACATCTCAAAAAATCATATATCAAAAGCAGTTATTTTTCAATCAAAGTGAAGGAATCAGTCAATAAAATTCCAGTAAGTCTGAAAACTGGATTTTTACGACAACATAGTAATTGTAAAACTATGATTTCAAGGATATATTTCACGTTAATCACATGTTAAAAGCTTTTTTTTCAGTCTGTGAATGAATTAAATTAAAAAAGCTACGTCATAAGATTTCAGTTTGCCTTAAATCAATTTTAGTGCCATATTATGTCATTGTGTCATATGTTATGGCTGCATGTCCCGACGCTGCATGGGCTGTTTTGAATATATAACTTTCTGCCAATGGAATTTCCTCTTCCCCTCTCGATGTCATTACTTCCTCGTCTATGTGTGATTTCTATATTTTGTCATTACAATTCCCTTTTTCACATTTTCTTCCATATCTTTGTCCCGTCGGACGGGTCTGTTTTCCCTCCATTTAGCCCGGCGTTGCACGGGATTTTTCCAGGAGTATAACTTTATCCCAATGGAAACTTCCTTTTTCCTTCTCGATGCCAGCACTTCTGGGTGAGAGTGTATGCATGATGTGAGGGATTTCTATATTATGTCATTAAAATTATCTCTTTTCCGATATGTCTTCAATTTCTTTTCCTTTACAGACAGATTTATTTTCCCTCAGTTTACACAGGCTTTTTCCTGTACAAAACTCTTTTTCAGTCTTTTTTTCCTCAGTGATAAGATCTTTCTTTATATTTCTATTTTTGATTCCTGATTTAGAAAACTAATCTAGTTTTATCCACAAGAAAAAGACAATACACTATTTTATTATTAAATAATTAATTCTGTAATGAATATTAAAGAGCAATTGTGACTGCTTTTTTTAATTAGTTATATCAATTTTTGTTAAATATTGAATGAAAAAAAATCTTACCGTTAACTATTAAAAAGACTGCTTTTTTCTGTATGTTTAATTATTCTATTAAAAATATGTAACTATAGAAAAATATGGGAGAGAAAACCAGGACATTTTTGTTTGCATTCATTGCATAAAAAAGATTCAAAATGTAAATAATAGTATTTGATGAAAAAAATTCGGCATTTTCTTATATTCTTAAAGTTTTCACTTTAAATTGCTATTTTAGAAATAAAGTGAACTATCAGTTGTAATTAGCAGAAAGATGTCTTTCTGCACATGCTCCATAAGCCCTCAAACCGGTCAGTTCTGTTGTACGTTTGTAACAATTAATTATTAATGGCATTCGGTGATTTTAGCAATTTTTTTGGTTCAATTTTTATGGCTCCTTGAAATGGAAAATTGCTTTTTTTAAAATATTTTATGTGGAAAAAAGCATAAAAATAAAAACAATTTTCAAAAAATTACGATTTTTCCTAAATTTTTAGAATAACTTTTACAATATATCATCTCAGTCTAACTTAGCATCGTCTAGAAATATATATACAATTCCCAATCTACTTTAAAAATAGTCATAACTTTCTTTTTTTAAAAATTTAAATCCAAGAAATGCAGAGAAATTTGTAAAAAAATGTAAAAACATCTTGGAATTTGGGATTTTAATAATACATTTTAAGTTGTCATAACGTTAAAAGCATTTATTTTTTAAACAGAGTAAGTAAATACAGTCAACAGAGCAACGTCATGAAATTCCAAGTTTGGCTGAAACCGATTTTCGAAGCCTGCTTTTGTCACTGTTGTAACAATAACATTGCTGCAACAATGGAGATGAATCAAAACTTGCACAAAAAAACCGGTTTTTTCGGAGGTTTTTAATTAATATCCATTCAACTAATTGCAATATCGGAATATAAATGGGCAATATGGCTTACCCGGAAAATTCCGGATCTTTTGGTACCTTCCACGAGTTTCTGCGCGGTGCGGTTCGTGAGAAGATAGACGCACATAGATAGATAGATACGTTTGTTTACCTTCGGATTTTAATAGTGTAGATTAATTATGAAATACATTGTTCAGTACTAATACATTTACAAGAGTATTATAACAGTGAAATGTGCCTTTACTTTTTTATTATATCATATTCTATTTGTTTTGCGCCATTTCAATAATTTATTAATTAATGCTTTTAAATAATCCTTTATTTTCGACCTTTCAATATGCTCGCACCACCTATATAGGGTTATCACGCAGACTTGGGAGGCGCGCCGCACAGTTTGAGAAACGCTGTCTTAAGCGTTTTTTTTAAATTTAATTGATCAAAATTTGAATAGTTAATTAAATATGTAACTAATATTACACTTTCTAACGCAAAACATTTTTTGAAAAAGTTATTATGAAAATAAAAAGGATCATTACCATAAATTATCTCTATTTCCCCAAATGTAATATTTAAAATTATATAAAAAGATGAATAAAACATTGAATAACATTTGGAGAAATATGGTACAGAGTTATTCAGATCATTCCATAAAATTATGCAGAAAATAAGATAACATAGTCATCCGAACTAGAATAGTTAGTGCTAGTGATAAGAACGTGGCTAGTTTACAAATCGAAAAGAAGTGAAGTAGCAAAAACTAAATGACAGAAGCTAACTTGACAAGAAAAGATTAGAACACTTTTCTCAGAAAATGGCTGTCTAGATTTACGTCTGAGCAATATTTCAAGAATTATCTTCTATTTATAATCTCACAACTTTTTCAGAAATACACCAGACGATTTCGAATGTATGTAGCAGACAATTTTTAGAATTGTGTTTTTTAAATAGTCTGGTAAAATAGTTAAGAAAATACGGTGAACACAGCATGAAGTTTAAGTTTCAAAAAGTTGTTTTACAAGTAAACAGAGTTTTTCCTGGGAAGGAGGGAGGGTGATTTTATTAATGTGAGTATTTTGACTGTTTGTGAAACCGTATTCAAACGAATGGAGGAACTTAAGACTATATTTGTATTTAATTTTTTTAAATAAACTTTACAGAAACTTGAAAATTTTGTTAGTATAAAATTAACATAGAAGGCCTCAAAAAAATTTACCATGCATCCAATAAGACAAGTATATAAATTAAAATGATTAAAAACAAGCGTTTTAAGAAGAAAAAAAAACTTTAGAAATTTTGCATATAATTTTTTAAAAAATTTCACACGCATAAATACAAATTTTTTGTAATGTTCTTTTTAATGTAGAAAATATAATTTCAGTATTATCACTCAAGATACATCTATTTCAAGTTTTTTTCATTTAAATTTCTTTTTCATTTCTTACAAAGACAGTTAGAGTGCATCTATGTATATACTCAGATAAATTCACACACACAACAATAATAATAATATTCTGCGGTAGGTAAAATTTTGGTAGCATGTTTTTTTTTTTTTTTTTGTGTGTGTGTTTGACATAAAGCACAAATTTCGACTAGAAAGTTTTGTTTTAGCTTTAAGAAATTATTTATTTCAAAATTTCGTAACAATTGAAAATAGATAATAATTCAATAAATAATGCATTTAATGTTTAATATGATGTCATGTTTATAATTAACATGCATTTTTTTTAAACTACGCAGTACTTTAAAAATGAAAACAAAAGGAAATCCAAATTTTTTCTTCTGATGTCTTCTAAAAAAGAAACTCCACCTCAAAATTAAGGATCTAATACCTCATTAATTTTATGTATGTTATTTATACAGTTTTCTGAGTGTTATTAGGCTCAGGGTCTATGGATTTAAAAATTTAAAACACGTGTTTCTGAGATTTTTATTTTATGGAGGATCTAAGGACGATTTTTATTTCCTGTTAGGGGAATCCAGTCTTATTTTTTCTTTCAGATTCAACAATTCATCTGCGTTTTTAAGGCTAAGCTTCAAAAATAGCTATAAAAAATAAGAAAGTTTTTTGGAAAATATTAAGTGCTATTTTTTTCCCAGTAATCTAATAATTGTAATTCACCTAAAATAACATGAAAAATACAACAATAACATTTTAAAGACACAAAAAAACTATAAATTTTAAAATTATTCAAATAATTCAAAACATTCCTAATAATTTCCCTTAAAAATTGTTTGAATGCTAAAACCTCTGAAAAATAGTCTTATAATGCTAGTGTCTTCAAAAATATTAAAAAAATGGTGTTAGTTTTTATAGCTCTAATTTTTCACAATTTTAGTTTTTAGGAAATCGTCAGGTTTCCTTCATTAATGACCAAAATTGTATTTTGTGGTTTTTTCCAAAATTAATTAATATTTCGTAAACTATGTGTTATATATTGCGTTTTCCTTCCAATGAAGGGTGCATTAAAATTAAT
>BMAO01023108.1:0-51795 GCA_019973975.1 Trichonephila clavata | reverse complement strand
AAACCACATATTTTCAAATACAAAGAATTGAGCAGGCTTAGAGTATCAACTGTGAAAAGTACGTAAACATGACCAACTACGCTGGCTGCCCCCGATACCCAAAACCACACACATACGCAAAGGATCAAATATCAACACACACACAAATAATTACCCCAGCATAGTAAACCATGTTGTAAGGCCTGGCTTAAACTATGCACAAAAAACACTTATAACTGTAACAAGGCAGAGCGGATGGAGCCTAGAAATAAGAGGACACCTGCTACTTCGGTAACAACTGAGGATAATGAAATCAACTTAATTCCTCCCCCTCCGCAAACTATAAGCAATAGTAGTAATGGAACTCAAGATCTTACCTAATTACCCAGAATTTCCAATAAACTATTCGAGTATTTCAATGCTTACTCAACAAATCAGTAATACAACCGATTTTACCCCAGTCCCATCCAACCTAAAAAAGCAAAGAAAAGCATTCGCAAAAAAGAATTGAACTTCATATTCGAGGCACTATAAGACAATACTGATGATGAGTTGCTCTATGATTGGCTCTTGTTTGGGTTCTTGGAATGCAAAATGCACATTGTGCAAAATTTCTGAATTTAAATTGTTTGTAAATAAGTACTCCCTCGATTTATTTCTCATTCAAGAGACAAAACTGATACCAACACACATATTTAGAATTGCAAATTACGCATGTTATAGAAATGACTGCGTTGCGGAAGGTCATGTTCGCGGTAATACTCTTATTTTAATTAAAATCATTCAATTGATGCGCTCACCCCCCCCCCCGGCCTTCAACAATCAAAACCTACAATAGTAACAAATTATACCCCCAATCTGAATCCAATAGCAATAATTTCTATTTATGCTCCCCCCCCCTCCCAGTTCAGATGATCGTTTATTCACTCTTCATCGAGAAACTTTATTTCAGACCAACATCCATTTTGTGATTTTTGGTGATTTCAACACTACACACAATACGGGGAACAGCTGAAAAATTCCACTCATGAAAACCAATTAAAATATTTCGCAGATATTTCAGATCTTGAAGTAGATTATTCTAACACCTCAACTATATTCGGACATAATTCTTCCAATACGTTAGACACACAAAATAAAATTCCTTCTCTATGCCGTCGTATTGCGTCTGACCCGCAAATGCTTACCCTGTGTGGGGATACGCAGAAAATAGTACTATTAATACTTAAAATGTAAGCTAAATCTCTACTATTATAATGATAGTTATAGCTAGACGAATCTTCTAAAAACTCTCACATTTATAAAGCTCTTTTTATATCCAAACCTATAAAAGTCATATCCAAAATTTATTTTTTTAATAATCTAAAAATAGTAATATGTTTAAGATGATTAACTACGTACCTTTCTATTATATAAAATATTCTAACACTCCCCCCCCCCATAAAACATTCCTTCCTAACATATCCTTCCTAATTTCTTTATACCGCTTCTATATCGGTAGGAAAGGTAGTTGCAAAGCAGCTCTAATTTTCTCTTTGTACTTTGAAGCTCTATTTTGAACGGTAAGTCTTGAGGAGGGTTATCCCCCGAGAAGGTTCTTATTTATTTCTTAATTATTATTTTATACAACTTTTAATTTAATGCTGGACCGACACATACATTTTTCTACTTAGTCATTATCTTTATTAAATATTGAGCATCCTTTTCAGAGCCGATTCGCTCTTATTGCTGTCACTAAATGTTTTCTTGGCATAAATTAATTCTGGTCTTCACGCTCAGCTGCATACCTTATTCCTCTTACCAGTTATCACATCACTGCAACAGCCAATCAGA
The DNA here is from genome assembly GCA_019973975.1 of Trichonephila clavata. Taxonomy (NCBI): domain Eukaryota; kingdom Metazoa; phylum Arthropoda; class Arachnida; order Araneae; family Nephilidae; genus Trichonephila; species Trichonephila clavata. The sequence continues at coordinate 49,983 of BMAO01023108.1, read as the reverse complement.
CTAACTCACCGTATAGAGATAATCAGACTGACTCACCGACTGATCAATCAGACTGATTCACAAGACCAGGATAGAACACCAAAACCAGGCTCACACTTCAACTCATAGGATATGGGATTAGGGTTTCTCTTTTTTAGCAAATCATTTTGATGATTTTCAAAAAAATCATCTCTTTTCTAGCAAAAAGTGCAAGAATTAGTGGTTTGTTGATTAAAATATATAATTAAATGATTTTCTTTAGAAATATATGCATTTCTTAATTTTTCGTTCACACTAAATGCAGAAAAAAATGCAACTTACAAATTAAGAATTGATTCGATGAATTTTAAAAAAATTATCATGTAATTCTATTTACATAGATAAATATGCAATAAAAATATTTATAGGGATTTGAGATCGTACGTTATTATTACTTCACATTGAAAATATGCTAAAAATATTCTTCAGAAAATATCGGAAATATATATATATATATAGGTCACTCTTCTATTTTAAATCTAGTGAATGTAAAAAAAAAAGGTAACATACTGTTCTTCATACATACCTTTTTTAATATAAGTACAGCTACCTAAAATTTCATATATTTTGGGGTTGCTACATTTTAAATATATTAAGATTTAACACACACAATTAACTAATTTTGCAGCAAACTCATAAATGGCTATAATTTTATGGGAGTGTAGTATCCGTTGGGGGTAGCTGGAAGTTTCGTTCTTTTTCCTTCTGCCGTCAGTAATGCCAACGATTGAACACTATCAGTAGAGCAAATATGGGCAGTAAAATTATAGGTAATATGGGCCGCACAAAAATTTGATGAAGTAATACTTTCCAACCTAATCCGGGACAATCATCTCTTCCTATACTTATTTTGAGTTTATCTTCCTTCCATAAACCTCTTCCTTATAACAACTAATACCGGATTTCAGCTAGATAAATCTGTTCTGCTATCACTACTAAATTCTCACAGGCTGCAGCATCATTTTTGAAAAAGTTGAGTCCAATTCGAACACTGTTAACCACTACGGAAATCCCAGAAGATGGAAGAATATTGCAAGAGACCTTAAAAGTCATGTTTGACTTCTATGAAGAAGGGAGTTGCAACGAATAACGTAGGGAAAGTGCAAGGACAAAAACTCCGAAAAACAGCAAGTACCAGCAAAAAGAATGTATCCTGCTTTTGTCCTGTTTGTAATGATAATTATTTCGGTGAAAATATAGGGCTTGAGTTGGTACCAATGGTGTGACTCTTGCTCACCATGGTTCCTTAACGAATGTGTGTCGAGTCAAAGTTTGACTCCATCTATTCTAATTGGTGTATTGCATGATACGAGGGCAAATATTCATTAAATGTTGTTTTTACTTAAGTTTTTAATAATTTGTGTTAATTTAATAGTTTACCTGATTTCCACTATTTAAATATTTTTTTTTTTATTTTTTTTTTTTTTTTTTTTTTTTTTTTTTTTTTTTTTTTTTTATATTTTAATTTTTTTTTATAATTTGTTTAAAATTTTTTTTTTTTTTTTTTTAATATTTATATTTAGATATTTTTTAATTTTTTAGATAAAAAAAAAAAAAAAAAAAAAAAAAAAAAATTTAAAATTTTTTTTATTATATTAAATATTGTGGATGCAATTTGTCTAATACAAATGTTTTAAAATTTAAATCTTTTTATTTTTTTTTTTTTTGTGACAGGATATTAATATTGTGAAGTGTAAAATGCAAGAAAAATCAACAAATACTGCTTTGATTTACACAAAATGTGGCAGTAAAGTAGGATATATATTTATACATAAAACAAAATCAATAATTATTTACAGAAATGTAAACAATACTAAATTTTGTAAGTTATCAGATAATGTCATACTGGCACTTGCTTAAACAGAATTATGTATAAAGTGAAAAGAAACAGCATAAAATGAAAAAAGGACATTAATAGGGTATGTGATCTCCCTCATCTGTATGCAAAGTTTACACCTTCTGACCTTGCTTTTCAATTAGGTGGTCAACCAACGCAGAATTAAGCAATCGTCATTCTTCTTGTAGAGCTTTTTCCAGCTCAGTACGAGTGGCTGGAGGTAGGAAACGTGAAGATACAGCACGGCCGAGAGCATACCAAAAATTTTCAATGGGATTATGGCTGGGCGAATATGCTGGTCACGCCATACGCGCAATCCTTTCACTCTCCAGGTAGTCATCGACGATGTCAGCTCTATGGGACGTGCGTTATCATCCATTAAAACAAAAGTAGGGCAAACAGCTGCAGCGTGCAATCTCACAATGATTTCTAGGAATTCATCTCGATACCGGAGAGCCGTCACAGAACCACGTTTAAAGATGTGCAGGTCGGTGCGGTATCCTAATGAAATCCCTTCCCACACCATAATGTTTCCACCGCGGAATGCGTGATGTTCGGTGATGTTTTATGGCTGATTACCTGTTCCTTGTTTACGCTATATCCTTATACGCTTGTCATTTGGCTCCAGAGAAAATCTTGGATCATCAGTAAACATGACATTGCCCCACTATAATCGAGCCCCTCTTGATTGGATGGATAGAGGAACACAAACTCGAGGTACACGGGCATACAATCCATTCATATGTAATCTTCGGCGTACAGTAGCTACAAATATAGCCTTACAAAGGGACGCTGTAACCATAGATGCACACGTGTGGAGGTTGCTCTGCGATTCCGCTTGGCTACAATAGAAAAATATCGATTTTCCGTGGTGGTTGTAACCCTTAGGTGACCGCCCTCGGGCCTTCGCACAGCTGTCTGTGTGGTTTGTAATTGTTTCCATAAATGTGAAATTACAGAATGATGAACGCCGAAGAAAAGAGCAACATCTGTGATCGACTGTCCTGGTTCAATGAGCCCTACAACACGCCAGTGCTCAGAATCTTCCTTTCGTTTTCTGGAAGTCATAGAAACACGTATGTCTTGAAAAAAATTGTACCAAAGTTTTAAACCCCTTTTAACAGCACTTGCAATCAACTTCTGTAACCCTTAATAAAGCTGGCTTTTTATAAGACTACAATTTTTGCATATTTCTTGGCATGAAAGCACGATTGGCTGTTACCTAACATATTTGCTTAACTCCATGTACCTCTGCAGCGAATTGCATCCTCTTCAATTCTGATTGGCTTCCGGTAATTTGCATTTTCCTCTCCATGATTAATTTTGAGTGGTGAATATTAACGTCGCACTGATTAGCACACGAGGGCTTTTGGCGACGGCAGCGTAATTTTGAACCATGGTCAGTGACGCGGACGACACCTGAGCTGCACACCCCCCTCTCCTAACTACCACGCCACACCACGGAGACTTTGAGCTCTCGACAGATTTAACGTCATCGCTCCCTACACGCGATCTTTAGTGTACTAGGATCAACCATGACAAGCTAGCCACGATCCATGCTAGACCACTCGGCACATTACTTTGGAAGTGAGTGTATATTTCAATAATTTACTTTAACAAAAAAAAAAGGTATTCAAACACATTTATAAAGGTAAAAGTGCGCTTTTATTGATTACCACTTTATTTAATAGACATAGTTTTATATTTTCTATTTCGGTTCTTCATCGTTCTACGAATCAGTATCATTTTCCCAAGTTTTTTATGTAGTTATTCGACGAGTTGAATGATTTCATTGTTGGTGTACAATGGAGTTTTTGAATGTCTTCTACAGACTATATTGACGCTTTGGATTTTGAATCACATTCTATTCTAAATAGAATAATCGTCCCCTATAATAACACTGATTTAAATTGTGTTTTGAATGTGACTTACTTTTCTATTTAAAAAACTTAATATTGTTGGAAAATATTTAGTCGTAATGGACTTGAGAGAGACATTGGAAATTTCAGTGTCAGTCTATTAATTTTTATTAGTGCTTAAAACTTAAGTTATATTGATATTTTTATCTCCCAAGCAGATTGTATCTAATTTAAAAGCAATTTCTTTTGTATAGGTAGTTACTAGAAAATATAGTTCTGGATAAATAAAATAATTTTGATCTTTTTCATGAGCTCTTTTTAAGAAAATTAATAGAATTGATTTTTAATTCTGTATAGTGACAGAAAAAAAAACTGAACTAATTACAAAATCGACCTTTGCTTTTGTTTTAGATGACGAACGAATACATCTCGTAAAAAATCTTAATATTTGTCATTAAGAATTTAATTTGTGATTCATATGTAATTTTAATGTGTGAAATAAGAGAAATGTTGCAAGCAAAAATCATTCGTAAAATATATAAGTTTTTATAATTTTTGATAATACATGATTTGTTTTATAGTTACAGATTTTGTTTTGTCAATTTCGCTGCTATACAAACCACAAAAAAAATTAATTTCATAATATTATTTTCTATTTTTACTTTAAAAACATTATCTTTAGCTGTTAAATGGGAGCGGGACAATTTAAATGAGTGGTATAAACTGCAAAAGTGTGTGAATGAGCTGCAAACTTTTCATGAGCTACCGACGTTCTTGAGGAGTTCGGATTCTGTTTATAATTAAAACAATTCTTCAGGAATACGTCCCGATATAGTATATAATGGTTTACTCAAACACGCAATGAGCATCTTGTTTTTTAGTACATATATTATTATCTTCAAATAGATACTTATTTTAGTTATTCTTTAAAATTTAGAATTGTACGTTCATCAACAGTACCGTTAATTTTAACTACCAAAAAAGAAATAATATAAACTGTTATGATTATCTAACTTTATTTAAGTATGTTTGTTATAAAATTATTCCAGTAGGAATCTAATTAGAAAACCTACCCAACTACACTGCTGGCCACCGTAAATGCAACACCAAGAGATAGCACGACAAAATTTATTTTGTAGATAACATGTTGATCAAGTATCAAATGATTAAATTTATAGACTTCTGTGAAGTGTGGTTGCTGCCAGAATCAGTAGCCAGAGTAGATGCCATTGTTGGAGATCACCGTTGCCACACACGCCTCGCCATTGATTCAAAGAGACATTGGATGTGTTATTGGGGTACAGCAGACCAAGGAGTTTCCACACGTTGTCATAGTTGATCCTGTGTGGCAGCTGGGGGTGTAATCTGGATCAATCGTTGAGCAACCATGGACCACATGTCTTCTCTCGGCAAAGGATCCGGAGAGCGAGCCGGCCAGGGAAGCGATTCAATCTAGTGATTGACGAAGAACATTTGGACAATGCGTGCCACGTGTGGTCGTGCATTATCCTTTTGAAATATGGCTGTGGCCAAGTCCTGAAGGTAAGGCAGGACAACTGGCTCCAACACCTCGGAGATGTAGCGCTGGCTGTTTAAAGTACCAGCAATGCGTACTAGAGGAATGCGAGAGTGATATCCAATACCGCCCTATACCATAATACCCGGTGCAGGACCAGTGTGGCAATGCATAACGCAGCTGTTAAGCATCTGCTCTCCACGGTGTCTCCATACTCGGATCCGACCATCGTGGCATGTTTCTACGAGACATAACTGATCGTTTTTTGAAAAAAACACAATTGCCGAAGTTGAAATCGTCAAAATCTCGAAGCCTTAAATAGCGCTTTGTTGTGGCGCCACAGGCGTGCGTGATGTGTGTCTGCGCTGAAATTCTAATAATTTGCATATCTCACTTCCGCTAATGCATGTTGTAAGTTTTATGTTTTTATGTTATTCGCGTGCTTCCTTCTGGGTGTTGCATTTCCGGTGGCCAGCAGTGCATACAAAATAAAACACTTTATATATATAATATATATATAAATATAAATGTTTACAATGGCGTGTCAAAAAAATTGAATTTTTATTTCTTTATTCTGATAAAATGTGCTTGAATAAAACTTCTGTTGATTTCAGGATACAGTTGATTATTTTATGACAGTTTATATTTATTTTTAGACATTCTTAATATCTTAATCTTATATATCAATCCAGGAAATATATTATTATGACACTCTTTGTTAGCAGTGCAGTAATGTCTTCTTGCAGTATAAATGAACTTGATGCATTGTTGTCAGAAGGTGGCATAATGTGATTCATTCGACCATCAATATGAGCAAAGAAAAAAACCAAAAAAAAAAATAAATAAAAGCCACAATAAGTTTACGTTCCTATCATTTTTAGGAGATTTGTACCTTTTTTTGCCATGATAATACGAGATTGGTGATAAATTAATGGATACGGAGTTTTTTCTGGATGCTTTAGCAATTTTTTTTGAGACTGTGATGAAGTAAAAATACTAACAATTGCTTTATATCATCATTTTTGTCATTACTTTCCCATAACAGCTTCAAAAACTGTTCATCATCTTTTTTTTATTTATATGTTCTTTCTTTTGGGAATTTTTTGAGTTGGATTTGGTCATAACTTGATGCTTTGCAAATATTGAATCATGATAAAGCTTAAAACAAATCAAGGCTCTGTGAACAATAAGTCTGTTTTGTAGTCTTTAGTTAATTGGTGCGGATTGTTAAAAGAAGAAAAAAAGAGAGAAAGGCACACAAAATTATTTTTTTACTTATTACAATTTACATCATATAAAAGGGATTTGCATAGATGGACAAATAAATTTGATGTCAAATATCAGACGAAACTTGTGTTAAATGTATTATACATAAATAAATTACTCTTTCTTATAACTTTTTTGGAGAATACTCCTTTTGAATCGATTTTCATATAAAGCCCCCGGTATGGAAATTTTCTAAGGAATGAACTCTTTGTACAAGCGTAAAGAAAAAAAGCGTTATGTCCTTTTGCGCAAGCGGATACTTGTATTAAGTTGACTTCGCAGAAAGAAGAACCTGACAGAGTTTTTTTTCCATTTTCGATGTTTTAAAAATGCAATCTATACAAAAATAAGCCAAAAAATAATTACAGAATAGGGAAGATCATTTGTTTAGAAAGTATAACGGTATAATTCTGTACAAAATAACGATATTTGCATTTTTTACGATTTTTTCTAAAATGGATGAACATTGATGCATTTTTAGGAAACGGAATTTTCAATCATTCTTTATGGTTTCTTTATGAGTGTAATCAATTGACATTCTGTACTAAAAAATTCATACTTTGCTCTTTTAAAATCAATGATTTAAAAAATGAATTGTTGGAAACTTTTTTTTACAATTTTTCAAAAAATACTCAATATTTTAGTTAAACATGAAATAACTTCGTCATTTAAAAACAAACCCATTTGAACTGGCTTATGGTTTTTTCCCGAGTGTTAAAAGTTATTATCCGTGTTTTTCCAAAGATTGAAAAATTGTAGTAAAGTAAAAAAAATATTCTTTTCGGACTGTTAAGAATTTCAAGCAATACTTTTGGGGTGAAAACTGATGTTCGTCAGTTGATTTATGAGCAGGGAATAGTACCGCTCATATCTTAAGCATCGAGAGAGTGGGAAAATTCTTTAAGTATGAAAATTAATAGTAAACTTAATAGAAGAACGCAACGCAGGTTTTAACTTCGTGTCATAAAACGATAAAAGACTATAAGTTATGTAGTAGTGTTTGCTATTTTTGGTATACAACTTGTTGACTTGGATATTTTTATTTATCTTAATATTCGGGAAAACTATTCGAGTACCAGCCTTGGCCCGCTGGTTGAGACGATTCTAGTTTCATTATTGCCCTACCCTTTCATGTAGAGAATCTATCACCCTTGTAACTTAAACAAATGAAGTCATTCAAGAATATAAAACTATTTGGAAGTAAATTGAATGTAAGTGTTTGTCTTGCGTACGTTATTTACAAGGAAGGAGTTGAAAAAATTACTTTTCGACATTGATTGAGAGATGAATACTTCGTTTTTCTAGTTGAACTACTTTGCATTAATCGTGCCATGAAAGAGATTCAGGACTCTCTCCGTCAGAGCGAAATTCTTAATTTTCTTATCTGCGCCACCTCACTCTCTTCATTTCATTTTTTGTTCAACCTAAATTCTACAGAAAACTTGTTGTAAAAGTTCAATGTACTCTGTACCTTGGAGATTCTGAATCCACTTTTCTGATCTTCGGAGCCATATCGAAAATCTCGGCAATGATAGAGCGGACCAGTTGGCCAAAGAGGCAACTTGCCAATATTTGAACCTTTCGATGTCTGTACCATTATTCCACTGGGACCAGTTACCTTGGGAAAGAACTGTTTCCTCTTGGAACACCGAATTCTTGACCTCAACAAAAGCTTTGGAGACTAAAATGATTTTTCCAACCATTTTTCAAAGGCAAAAATGTAAGAAATTTTTTACTGATTTTAACTTTTCCCAGATTGTAACAGGACATGGAAATATTAAGAATTATTTGTCTAGTTTTTATTTAATTGGCAGTGATATTTGCTCTTGTGTTCAGGTTGCTGAAACTGCGGAACAAATATTGTTATGTTGTAACCTATATTTTTGTTTAAGAGAACATTTTAAAACGGAGTTGAAACATTTAGATATTTCCTGGCCACCTGTTTTGTCTTTGCTGGTCAATTGTACTGAATCCTTAATGTTTTAAGTAATTTGTTTGCTGTATAATTTATTAAAACTTTATTGTTGCCAACATTTATTTACTTTTATGTTTTCCCTCCCTTCCGTTTTATTTTATGTTTTTATCTTAGATGTATTCTTAATTTTGCTTTAAATTATATAAGTGTGTTGCCAATTACATCTGTAAACCTCTTGTTATGCAATGTGGAGCATGAGGAGTTTTGCAAATAAACTATTTTTTTAAAAGAAAAACACCCTTTTTACAAGAATTTCTCTTACGCAGTATTTTTTTTACCATTTTTTGTTTAAAAATTATCGCTGTTTGTCATTTGAAATCTATAGCTAAGAAATTAAGCCCTCAAAAATTTTAACTTTAAACGTTTACTGGTGTCATTAGTGTCAACAACTTGTTTTAGAGCCAAACGTCCTTTCATGCTTTAGCTCTTTTGACTTTTAAGCTGAAATGTAACAAAGTAAAACTCCTTTAAGATATTTATATGAAATTTTATAATTTTTAAAATTTTCTTTTTTTTTAATACTTAGTACTAGTTTAAAAATATCATGCATTTCTTTTCCGGGTACTTTGAAAATAGCAAACATAAATAAATAAGTAAATAGCTAAAATTGAAAAATTCCATGAATAATTGTGGTAAACCTGTGAATAATTCAAGATTTTCAGACTCCTCCTCGTGTCTTCCTTTTTTTTTTTTTTGGTCCTTGCGCTACATTAAGATTACGTTATAAAAATATACGGAAAAATCTAGAAGATAACGATTACAATGGCATTGAAAACTATTATCAAGTTAATTACAATATATCGGATGACGATAAACGGAACGTTTTACGAGCTGGGATAACTGGACCTCGAGTATTTATATAACTGCAACCTTCCCCAAAATGGCATAATTGCCTTAATCCTTTTATACTTAAAGTGTTTTAAAGTGGTTGGTTCAAACATTCATCACTGAAAAATAATCATGCTCCCAAACAGTGTTAATTATGTCAATAAGATTAACAGAGGAATCAGCAACATAGTATAGACGACCATGCATTAATCGAGTTGGCGGGCTTTTCTATCTATCAAAACTTTGGCAGTACACAGCATAAAATTATTGGCAATGACGACGCTTATATGAGAAGAAATGTTGATAAGTTAATCAAACTAAATCTAATTTGGGGGATATATGCGCCACGAGATGCATTTCACCTAAAGGTAACCCAATTTTTACGCCACAGTTTATATTTCTATCAATCAGAATGTTAAGGATATAATAGATTATATGTACAGACATTATTGGCATATACAGAAGGTGGTTCTAAACTACAGAAGAAACAGTATCACATAATTCCACTTACACTTGGCGGCGATTTCAATATTGATTTCGGTATAGGATTGAGATTAGTACAATTTTTAAAATCAGAGCTTCGTTAGGATTTTGTTTCTGGTAGAACACTCAGGACGACTAGGTATGGTGAAACCACTAATGCATAGTTTTCACGATTCGTAAATCACATACCTATCGACCTTCATGTATCATATTTTAGTTATCACAGGACTCTTGTCACAATGATTAATGATGGCAAGAGCATTAATGTAAATAATACTCCAAGTGAGAGATATTAATAATGAAGTAAATCAAACTTCTTAACGATGTTCTCAAGTACTATGAGTTACGTACATTTACGTAACATAATTGATGTATTTTATTATTTATATTCATTATTTTACCAAATCAGTATGAAAAAATGTGAATAGAATAAAGAAAATACATTCATGCCTTTTCAGAATTATATTAAATGTATTTATTTACCCTGTTTGCTTACTATATAATCAAAGACAAAAGTCATTAAAGAGTTAACTCCAGTCGCGAGCATCGGAGACGACACACACAATTTTTATAATCACATTGAGTCTAATTGTTTATTATTGGTTCAGTTTGAATAAATAATTCGCTACGGCTATTTTCGATGACACTAGCGTCAACATAGTTACGAGGTAGGATTCAAAAGTTCTTGGACTGAGCCTATAACTAGAAAAAATTTCACAATAGAGTGACTACGTAAACGGTTGTTACAGTGTATTTCATTTTTTTCTAAAAATATTTTGTACTTAATCACATAGTCGACGGCTTGCCATGGCTTCGTATTTTGTAGAGGGATGTATTTAATTGCCTGTGATTGGTAGAAATGGCGTTTGTTGTGCAGAAAATGAATATCAAATTTTATGTTCGCTTATTAAAGAGGGCTACGGAGTCTTACGAAATATTTAAACATTTATTATTGATGCATTATCATGAACTCAAGCTTTTGAGTTGCATGGACATTTCAGAGATGGCAGAAAAAATGTTCAAAACAAAAAGCATTCTAGACGTCCGCAGACTTCCCACCGTGTTCAAAACATTAAACTCTTTCTGCTGTGGAACATAAGAGCATTCTTTAAAAAAAGCGCAAATAGAAGAATAGGTTGAGATATCGACGGTCACATGTAAACGGATACTAACGACGTATTTTAACATACATAGAGTGTGTCAACACATCGTTCCCCGCTTGTTAAACGAACACCGAGAGATGATTCGAATGGAAATGACGAAGGACCTAATCTTGCTTGTTGACTAAGATCCTCCCGTACTTGGCAGAATTGCTACTGGAAACGAGAAATAGTGTTTCTATGTGATCCGCAATCCAAGAGAGCATCGCAACGTGGAAATCACCACAATATCCACGCAAGCCGAAATTCAGCCAAGAATGCTCTAAAGGGAATTACATACATGTGAATTTCTATGATATCCAGGGCATTGTGCTTTTAGAATTTGTCCCCCGAAGGACGCAGTATGAACAAACAACTCTACGTAGACATCCTGTGTCATTTGTGTGAGTTGATCAAAAAACGAAGCCAAAATTGAGCGCTTAGCAGCCACAGGCGTTTTTGTATTACATCGCTCCTGCACACCAATCCTCCCTCACCACCGACTTTCTACGACTTTTACGAAAATAAAACAACTGTTTCGACAAAGCCTACTTTATTCTTTGATCTCACACCCGTGACTTCAGCCTATTTCCTGAACTGTCACGTCACTTGTGTGTTCTTTGATTTCAGTCTGCAGATGAAGTAAAAAGCGCTTCACAGGCTGAATTAAAGGGCAGGGCTAAAGATGGGTTCCAAAAATGTGGCGATGATATTTACAAACGACAGCAAAAGTGTGTTGTTGAACAAGTTGTAACAACATTTTCTTTTATGGGAAATCTTATATCTACATCGCATTAAAAGAAAAATCTCAGACAGGTTTACCAGTATTAACAAACAAACAAAATCAATTCAAAATATTCCTATTTATATAATGGGCTAAATAAAACTAAATAAAGTGAGATAATGAATCAAATCGTAAAATATTCATTAACTTTCTCTTATAAAGAAACAAAAATGTTATGAAAATGCCTTCGAAAAACTAAATGTGAATTTTTTTTTATACCAGACAGCTCTATTTTTGAAAATTGTATAACCTCATTACTGAATTTTTCTTAAAACAAAGGGCCCCATATTACAGGAATATAAGTAAGAAAATGTTCATAGAAATTTCTTAAAATGGCTCACGAAGGGAAAAAAAAAGTTTTTACTTCAAAAACTGCGTAGCACATATAGAAGCAAAACAAATTGCAACCAGCGCATCAAACATTTTTACAAGGTAATCATGACCTAGATGTCGAGACAAATCAGTACTAAAACTGTAAGAAAACGTAGATTTTACCGAAAATTTGTATCAGAGACATAAATCGTGTCCTAAATATCTAGATATTTACTTCTCAAATACACAAATTTGTTATACGTTTAGTGATAAAATTAGATAGATATTTCTGCATTTGTGTAGTTCTACATTTAGAACTAACACTAAAAACCAATATATAATTATGATCAAATATTACAAATATTTATTTATTAATTGGTTAACAATCGAATAATTATTAGTTACTAGCATTACTTTTCAAATAACATAACTCATGGTTTTCATTCTTTGTCGAAGAACGAAACCGTCTCCTACAATGCACACATCCACTCCCTGAACCTTTATTTTGATAACAGCATTTGAAAGTTCCAGCAAATATATTTCATATCCCACATCTCCTGTAAATATTATTCACTTTGATCAAAGTTAAAATTTGATATATACTTACTGATTCTCTTACTGATCTACTTGCGTATAGAATTGCTAATGGGTAGTGACTTTTGTTCACATGTGGTTACAACAAAATAGCCAATTAAGGTTGAGGATTCTTTTGTCGTGATACCTTCTATTTTTAGAGGGGCTCTCAGTGGATCTAGAGCACACACTACTACCACACATGATCCGGAAGTTCAATATATTTCTGTTCAAATCTCAGGGGATTGTTTGGATGTAGAAGTAAGATGTTTATGAGATTGAATTCCCTTGGAATCAAAGACACCAAAATCCAAACAAGACTGTTCGACGGAAAGAAATTGTGGTAGAACTAAAAAACCTACCAAACAAAAGATGCTCGTACATAGCTAACGTTAAAAAAACCCCACCTTTTGACTATTTTCAGTAGTGTCTTGCATGCACCAAATGATGTCTTGAAGAGACAATATTAAAGAGGGATGTTGAATTGCATCGAAAAATAACTTATTGAAGTCTGTCAGCTAGAAACTTCGAATGAAAATACCCAAAATTACCTACCGCACCATGCTGTGTAAAAGGCAAAAGTTAATGAAAGGAAATTCCCATTTTTTCCCCATGCTTCACCTCATAAACCTGGAATGTCATCGCAGAATTAAACTTTCTACCTGAAACTGTTGGTTGAATTCTCAGATTCCGAATGCATGATAAACCTGGAATGTCATCGCAGAACTAAACTTTCTACCTGAAACTGTTGGTTGAATTCTCAGATTCCGAATGCATGAGCTTGCAATCATGGTTGAAAGGAAGCAGGTATTTTTACAGTTGAGTTTCACAAAAAGGATAACCATGCCACAAGATGTTTCTGGTACAAATTGTTACAAAACCATACTTTCACAAACGAAATAACTACTTACACATCTAACTGTCTACCATTCGGAGTAGCTTGCAGCCCATTATTATTGCGTGCTGTAACAAGAGAATTGAGTTCGAAACACATGACGGATTTTCCAACTGCTGTCTCCATGCTTGAACCACTATATGTGGAGGACTTTGTAGCAAGTGTTGAGACCGAGTTTCGGATCATCACACTGCATACATAAATCACAGACTCAATACTATTGATTAAATTTTCTATGCATAAATGGGCTACTAACTCCTTTATGCTGCAAAACCTATTGTAAAATGAAGGTGAAGAATTCGAAGCAAAATTGTTAAAATATTGGTAATACAGGATAGTATAATACTTGACACTCTCGGAAATGCTTTCAATACCTACCTCTCTTTGTGATGTTCAAGTCAAACCCTCTACAAAGGGATGGCTCCTTCGTGGTATTGCTAGGTTTAGCCGTTAAGCCATTAAAAAATCCTTCACAATTGTTTAGCTTGCAAGATTGCTTTAGAGAAATGTGACAGGCAAATTGAAACCCCTTTAAATCATGAAATACCCTGTAAGCCATTCGAGAACACTAAAGTAGACTTTGTGGGTCCTGTATATGTCCGACCGCACTAATTCTCCGAAAAAGTCATACTTTGCTCTTTTCACATGTTCAACTATTCGTAAGCTTCGTATTGAGTCGTATCGGATTTGACCACCAAAACATTTGTGATGGCCTTTCGTAGATTCATTTGACGACGTGGCTTTCCAAGCACCATCTACATGAACAGTGCCTTACACTTTCAAGTCGCAAACAAAGAGTTAATTACTGTATGGAATTCTCTGTAATCGGAAAATGGTCAACAGTTTAATACTGAAAATGGTATTCGATGGAAAATCATTGTACCTCGCGCAATTGGGTAGGGAGAAAGGTGGGAAAGGTTGGTTGGAATAATTAAACAAAAAAACTTTGGGGTAAGCATTGTTGGACAAAGAGAACCTTCCCACAGCTTTTCCAGGAGTTGAACCGCTAACAACAGCAGAACTTTCGTGTAGAAAGATGGAATTAGTGATACATAAGAAGCTTTGACCCTGATCATTCCATAACTGGACAAAAATTAAATAAAATCCCTTTGACCCCAGAAATCAATGAGGGAAGATTTACAGCCATCTTTGAACAGTAACAAGATTTATTACCTCACTTTTGAAAGAAATGCGGTTGAAAGAATGCTTATTACAATTGCGCACTTGGTGTTACAAACCCTTTCTAAATGCGCATTGAGGACGTTGCCATGTTGCAAGAAAACGCCACCACCCAACACGCCTGAAAATGAGTACGAGTGGAGAAATTAATCCTTGGTCGTAAGGAGGATCATCAGAACTAAATGAACTTTGCAGCAAATATCAATTATAAAATGTTACGTAAAAGAATAATGTTTCTGCGCCACGCGCATGCGTGGCGTGCACAGCAGTCTCTGAACTGATGCTGAAAGTGCATAAAATGAGGGCTGTAGCGGGACATTGAAAATAGGTGATGATTATTTGTTAGTGGCGATTGTTTAGTGAGGCCCAAGCATGCCTCGACGATGACATTAAGAGAAGTTCCAATAACTTACGGAGTTTGAACGGGGGAGGATTATCGGACTTCGAGAAGGAGGATTTTCCTATCGTGCAATATTAGCTGGCGTGACGCGGAACAGTTCCACAGTGATGCGAGTTTGGAACGAGTGGACAGACGCGAATCGAACAACTATAAAAAATGGGCGTGGTCGACGGAAGGTGACGTCAGCGCGTGACAATCGACATCTGCTCCGCATGGCGTTGAATAATCGTACTGCTTCATCCAGGCAGTTGGAAGCACGTTGGTCTACTGCTACAGGTGTACTAATGTCGTCTTCGTCCAATATTCGATGTCTGCTGCACCATGGATTGCATGCAAGGGTGCATCTACATAGGATCTCCCTCACGGCAAACCATCGACGGCTTCTCAGTAATGGGCTCATGAGCACAGATCCTGGCAAACTAATTGGCACCAAGTTGTCTGTTTAGATGAATCATGCTTCAATTTGTGGGACCATGATGGCTGCATTCGTGTTGAAATCTATGCCGGTGAATATTGCAACAAAATTGTTTGAAATAAATATTAGCAAACTGTGGCTTAGTAAACAGATAATTAAAATTTTGATTTTTGAAATTCCGTTTTAGGGAAATAATAATTAAACACTGCATATGTGGCTCACTTCCCGTCCAAATGACATTACTTCCGGTTTAGTTTTCAACTACTATGACTTATTAAAATTTCTATATCTAGAGTTCTAATTTACGTAAAATTAAAATTAAGACAGTTTTGGCATCTTAAGGGTCGGGGCTTTGTTTAACAATCATAAAAAAATATTCGACATATTTGTCGAAAAAACTTTTTCAACCTCTAGTCGGATATCTTAATTATTTAGACATAGAATTGTGCATTGTCTCCACCTTTAGTTCTACATATCTGTGCGAACATGTGTTCTATTCCTCGTGAAAATTATTACGAGTCTCCAAAGAAGAAGTTTATTAGCTTCTTTGCGGACTCGACTGAACATTCAAAATCATGGGAAATATATAGTCACAAAACTTCCTTCTCATATTGCGATACAAATGTATTTTTTGCTGTTGTTCGTTAGCTAGTCAAGACTAAGAGCTAACAAATAAAACGGTTTATTCTAACAGTAACAAATAAAATGGGCCTACACAATTACACAAATACGAATATTAAACAATAAAACGCGTGCTGTTGCCGAGTGACTTAAGTTCGTCTTTTAGGTACTCGTCGTTTCTTTATTTTTCTATCTGTAGTTCTCCTTTCTTTATACAAGGTGGTCCCGAATTCATGGTACAAACTTCAAGTGTAGTAAAAGTTTTTGTTATGGATATAAAATTACTTCAAAACAAATGAATTTTAATTTTTTTCCTTCTGATAATATGTGCTTTATTTCATTTTTAATTTACTTTTGAATATTATGTTGGATTATATTTGTGTTATAAAACTTAATTTTTTTTCAAACTCCAAGGAATGGAGAAAAGAATTCTTATGAGACCTGCTTGATTCGCTACAGTAATGTCTTGTTATGATATAATTGACCCTGATACATATTGTTCTCAGAATCCAACTCAAAAGGATCCAATCAACCACTGATATGAGCAAAGAAAAATTTTTATAAAAAAATGTATAAGAAGTATGCTTGTTCAGCACTTTGAAGATTTTATTTACTTTTTGTGGTTAAAACAGCTGATGTTGTTAGTAGATAAGGTTATTTTTCAAGATGCGTTAACAATTCGTTCAGATTGTGATTAAATGAAAAAATGAGAACGTTCTAATTTCTTTAAATCACCATTCCGTTCACGACATTCCCTTAACAGTTTCACAGTTTCTTCATCATCTCCTTTTCTTTACTATATTCTTTCTTAACTGTTTTGTTGGATTCGTTCATTACATAATGCGCGTTGTAAATGCTGAAGCATGATAAATTTTCAAAAGAAGACATTTTTACTCCGTACAGCTCTACTCAAGGGAAAATGTACAATTCCATTTTAAAGATTTTTTTAAACAGAGGTTGCAATGCTATATGGATACAAGTAATAAAATTTCAATTGCAATGTATTATTAGGACAGATGAAAAAATTAAAATTTTAACTTCATAAAAATGCGAGGCACTTATAGGTGTGAAAACTACTGTAATCATAGCATTATTACTTAGACTAGCAACTCTTGACTTACATGTAGAAGGTATTGAGCAGTAAAAATGTAGAGAAACGAAGATTTTACTGGAAATGAATAAATAAGGAACCGGAATCGACACCAAATTAATACCGCTCAACACGCCATGTTTTTAGTGAACCTGTTTCGTCGTTGCTGTTGTTTCTAATGCCACGTGTTTAATGGTGTCAGATCGAGACCCATGAAATTCATCGTGGCAAGGGACTAGGTGTACGCCTGTCGTTAGCTTTTAGCTCTAAGCACCATGCAGGCTGACATACACGATAGAGGGTGACAGCTACGACGACCACCCACAAGACTTTTGAACCCACTGATTTAACAAGCACGTACTCCGTGTGTTCTCGGAGGGTATTTTGTGGCATCGGACATCAAACCCAGGCCTTCCGGTTTCACGCCCGATGCTCTAACCACTAGGCTACCCATGGTGCTTTTTGTAGCCTAGTGGTTAGAGCATCGAACTGGAACTGAGCTCAAACATGAGTTCACGACCATTCCCTTTACGTGACCATGAAAAAAAAACAGAATGAAATGTATACAAATTGTTAAAATATAGATAATGCCGGAAACAAATGAGGAGATAACTGACAAAAACATTTCTTTCCCATATTTAAATAATCTGTTTTCCTAATTATGATTTATTAAGACTAGTTTTTGAAAAAGGTTGCTCGAACTAGACTGCACTCGCGTGCATTGCGAGTTTCAACTAGCTGCACAACCTGACTGTAACTTCAAAAGTAATGATTTTATGTTTGAAGGATGAGTATACAAACTATTAGTGGTAATAGTAATTTTTTTCTGGGAAGACATATTGTTACATCAACTTAAAAAAAACTGTGAAATTTTTCTATTTTTAACAAACAAATTAAATCTATCCAAAATACTTCTATTTATATCAGCGATAAGAAAAAACTGAATGGACTGGTTAACTGAATGGAGATTGTGTGTGTGAATCAAATAATAATATTTTCTGTTATGCATGACCCCAAATTACTTCACTCGGGGGTTGCTGAGGGATCTTTAAAATTCAATAATAAAACACAAAAATAAATACAAATATTTAAATCTCTCCAGTTGACATATTTTATTGCATGTATAAGATATCACTTAGGCATATCTATTTGTCATATACTTCTATCGGGGTTCCTTGGGCTCTTTTTCGACGGTCTGGATCTGGATGTCGTAATAACCACACTCAACCGAAATAGGGTAGCTTAATTTCTGGTAAGCCTTAAAACTGTCGCTGGTGTTCCCGCTGCCTGGAAAGCTTTAGCAGGCTGAGTCCCTCGTCGAGTGAGTGAGTGTATATTAACGTCACACTGTTCAGCTACACGAGGGCTTTTGGCAACGGACCGCGTAATTTTGAAACCATGGGCAAGTGACGCGGAAGATACTGCACTGGCAACCCCTATCCTAAATTCCACACTACACAAGGGAGGAAATTTGAGTTCAAAACAGATTTAACGTGCATCGCTCCCCTACACGGTTGGGCTTCAGTTTTACTGGGCTCAAACTCATAACATGCCTGCCATGATCCGATACCTTGACCATATGGCTACCGCGGCCTAGCCCCTCGTCTATCTTTCGCTCTCTAGCCATCACTGATACGGTTTCCCTGAAGACTTTTCCTCGAATTCCCAAGTCCTTTATCAACTTCCTCTCTCTCTCTCTTTAAACCACTGTGGTCCTCCCTCACATGTCCTATAATCTCTGATTGGAAGAAAGCAGCATTGGTTCTTTCGGGAGAAAAGCCTGTCGAGACCATAATCCACTTGTAGCGGTTCTCTTAAACCGTGTGAAGGGTTTATAAATGGACTTGTCACTTCGACGATAGAATGAACACCCTGGCATTTTTTCCTTACAATAGCCCCACAGCTACATGTTAGAAGGATCAAAAAATGAACAGCCATTAAAATTGTGCGTCCCATCTATAGTTCACTTTAAAGAAAAAGCCAACTGGTGATTGCGTTTGCCTCTGGGTGTCGGAAATGGTATGTGGGGTTGAAAACAACGGTCTTAGAGACGGCATTACAGCTGCATCATCTCAAAGCATGAGTGTAGAGCCGTTAGTTTCCTTTAACCCCTTCAGAACCGGTCAAAAGAGAATAATTTATTTGTGGTAAAAACATATAGTTAAATCAATTTTTTTAAAAAAACTGATATTTTTACCACTTTTAACAAACGAATAAAATTTATCGAAAATACTTCTATTTATATCAGCGATAAGAATAAATTAACTGAATGGGGGTTGTGTGTGGATCAAATTATGCTATGTTGTGTTACGTCGAGACTACAACAATGCTTAATTCCGGGGTCACAAGAGGGATCCAAGCTTCAATGAAAATAATAAAATTAAATAAATACAAATATTTAAAGCTCTGTCAATTGACATTTATTTTTTTGCATCTATAAGATATCACTTAGTCATATATATCTGTCATATATTTCTATCGGGGTTCGTTGGGCTCTTTTGGATCTGGACGGTTTGGATCTGCATTTCATGATAACCACACTAGATTTTTGAACCTTGAACATGTGGGTTTTCACATCTCCCACATTCCGAGAGTATAAGCATGCTAGGAACCGGGCGATTTTCACTTCTAACCCTATATTAATTTAAAAACTCATATAAAATCTTCAAAGCAATCAAATACGATAAAATCTACAATTTACTCTATCATTAATTCTATCTGAATATACAGTACAAAAATTTTCGTTATGCTTACAAAAATTGCAAATTTTTAAGAAAAAATGTTTTTATTTTAACAAAAAAAATACTCCAGTTTTCACTCTTTTTGTAATGATGATTACAATAAAATAAGCGCACAAAACTTACAAAACGTTATCTGGCTTTTCCCAAACGATAATTATCACATAAACTTGTATATGCTTGAACTGATACAAGTCTTTTTAAAATAAAAGCTAATACATCTTTTTTTATTAGTCCTTATATTGCGTGTAACTTTCTTTGTATCACATTATATTATAAAGCTTTCTGTTCATTTGGTTATGACAACTCTGGTTGCGATAATAACCAATGGTTTATTCTTTCTGTATTCAAAATCTATGAGTAAAACAAGCATTTCTTTCTTTTTTTAGTTAAGATAAGATGGCCGTGGTAGCCAAGTGGTCAAGGTATCGGATCATGGCAGGCATGTCATGAGTTCGAGACCAGTACCACTAAAGACACACCGTATAGGGGAGCGATGCACGTTAAATCTTTCGAGAGCTTAAACTTTCTCCAGTTGCTGTGGTGTTGAAGTTAGAAGCTCACTTGACCATGGTTGAAACTTACGAGGTCCTTCGCCAAAAACCCTCGCGTAGCTATAAACTGTGCGATGTTAATATTCACACACACACACAAACTAACTTCGCTAAAATGGGTCATCGCATTTGTTTTTTGATTATCTTCATTTTAAAAGTTTTTGAGACTAAAATTATTGTTGTGTTTTATTATTGTTGAACAAAATGAAAAAATAAATAAAAATAAAATAAATAATGAAACTATTATTATTAATGTCTGATGCCCAACAAACTGTAATGAGCTTTCAAATTATTCAAATTATAAACAGAAATCTAGAGCACAATAACTCCCAATTTATTTTATTTTAATTATGCTCGATTCTCTCGAAAGAGTGAAACACGTGCAGTCCTTTATATTCATAAACATTGTGGATCTAATTAAAAAAAAAACTCTAAGCCAAAAGAACATATTGAAATTCAAAGTTTTGTGAAACATCATTTTAAAAAAAATCGGATGCTTACCGCCATCTTGTGCCTTCTAAAAATTTATTAAAAACGGTTCCTAACTCAAATTACACCGGTGTGATCATGGGCCTCAAAGCAGGGATTCGCATATCATGATACCATGGATCTAGAGGAAGGAATGCGTGATCAATACATTAAACACTAGGACAAGATACTCTTAACCTAGATATAAAGGAAATTCAAACAGTTAACACTAGATCTTCCAGAATTTCGATCACACTTAAATATCCGCCTGTGTAATTTGTTACACCATGATATAAAAACTGCAAAAATTGTAATAACTAAACAATAGTTTTAAGACATTTTAATATTATTTTATGACATTTTATATCCACATAAAAACTAACGTTCACATTATGTTTTTGAAGGTTGTTGGATCACTGTTATGTCGCTAAATATTTCTACTCGTAAATATTCCAGGAACATTATTAATTTGTGGTATATATTCTGTGACATCCGTAACAATAGCTTTATCAGGATTTACTCGAATATTATGATTTATATGTCTGCCCTTTCTTCAGATTCTTCTCAGTCGCTTTTAAGTAATCTTATGTCTTCAGTGGAATCTAAATTAGAACAAGATAGTTCATCCCTACCCGATTTATTCTCAGAAACCTCTATCAATAAATTAGCAATTTCATCAGAGAATAGAACCTTTCTACGGACCAGCGTTCCAGGGTGCCTGCTCTGAATAAGTTTTGAAATTCGAGCGAAATTTTTTATGAGCAAATAAGCAAATATGTAACATACGAGACCTGCTCTCGGACCCGACCAGAGGTGTGGGAGAAAGTGAAGGATGACACGCCATAATATTTTTCAACTATTTATTCAGCACATTATTATCAACAGACACAATTATTCAAACAAGATGAGCAGCTAAAATACGACACTTTCTAGAAAAACATAACCCAGATCCAGAATCAAAAACTTTTTTTGGAAGATAAAAAATTCATCAATGTTAATATTCTTGAAATACTGTACAATAGTTATAGGAAGAAAAGGAACACTTAATTCAATTTTCAGTCCTGATCAAGGAAGGGAAGAACCTGCTGAAATAAAGCACATTATTCATGATAGCGGAAGTTAATTTGAGAAAAGCGATTCACATGAAACGAACGGAAAATTTTCAAATGCTTCTTAAAGAACTTCATCAACTAAAATATGAAACCATAAGTGACCACAAGACACACAGCACCCTGTCAAAAAGGTACCAGCAGGAAAATGTTCACCATGCTATTCTTCGATCATCAAAGGCTACAGTAAAACTACAATGACTTAAACAAAATATGGAAGTTTTGCCTGCAAATAGCATTCCTGTAATGTTAGAGAAACGTGTCTGTGATTTACGCCCTTAATTAAAGTCATGCACATTTGAATCATTTAAATTCAGTTTTATTGGATTTTTTTTTGTTTTTTTCTGTGCAAATTATCAAAGAAAAATTGAAATGTCCCTGAAAGTAGGTAAGTATACTTTCTCTTAATTAAATTACTCACTGGAATTTTAATATTTACCATGTACACTAAAAATAATTATAAGAAAAAGATTGGTGTGTCAGAGTCACCTCGCACGACCATTAACTTTAGTATATAGTTCAATCCTGCTCCTGAGTTACGTCATTTTGAAGTCTTCTCGCTTTAAATATTAAAATATCACAATTATTCTTCATAGGAATTTTATATTCTTTTTCATTATTTAACATGTGCTAATTCATTATTTAAGTGCTAATTTTGTGAGGCTGAAAATTATATTTCGTTTAAATCTATTTACAATATGACCATTCATTTAAAAAATCATTTTATATTTTTATATATATTGTGTATGTCGTGCAATTGGTTTTATTCTCCTTGCAATTCAGTTATTATATCATGCATAATGTTTTTTTTAAATGAAATCCTGCAAAGAGCGGCTATTTGAACAAGTACACTTTTAATTATCAGTACTGCTCAAGCTTTTTAACAAATTTCTTAATACTAAATTAAGAACAGGCTTAGTAATTATTAGTAATTAGCCTTTAACAGGCTTACAATATAGCCCAATGCCATGATGAATTTCGTGGGCCTCGATCTGACTACATCAGACGTGGCGTTAGCAACAACAACACAACGCAATAGTTTACGGAATGCTTTTGCTTTTTTCACTGTAGAAAATTCATCATACACTTCTGCCCGAAATTCCAAGCACGATTTATTATAAGACTTTTAATTTTGCCACTGAATGCGAAATCTATGAAGATTTTGTCTTCGTCAGTTAAGACCCCTTCTAAAGTATTTTGAAATGGATCCCTAACCCACTCGTGACTTGCTATCAAGTTGTCCTCAGCAAGAGAAAATTTTTAAAATTCTTTGCCATCAGGCTAAATGAATTTCAATGATTTTAAAAACATCTTCCATATGTTCATTGGATTTGTAAGTTTTCACACATAACACACAGGTTATTTTCGTTCTCCATTTATTTCAGTAATGGTAATTCCAAAATAATTAAGTATTCTGCAGAATATATTTCTTTGATTTATAATTTTCGGAACCCCATGCTCCTCTGTGTACTTGTTAATACTTTATTATCGTGGAATGTTCGTTTGCGACTTAAAAGTGCATGTATGATTTTGTTTTAATCTACTGTCGTAAATACTTAATGCTGTGAATTACATTTAATAAGCGTAATGAAATAAACGATTGACATTTAATAAAGAAAAACATTTTAAAAAATTGCTTTGAGTAAAGATGTTACATTTCACTAAAAGTTTCAGTTATTTGCTACAAGTGTGAGAAAATTTTGGTGGAATGTAAGCTTCACCCTGCGGTTTCACACGCAATGTTCATGTCCCCATAGGAGAGCAGGAATAAACTCTCTAGAAAAATGTCCAAGTAAAGTATCAATTTTCACACGAATATTCATGATATCACGGTTAGTCATACAAGTACTTTTAAAATAAGAGGACACACACACACATGTGTGTTAAGTCAATTCACATCAAGTACTGAAATGGACCTGAATCCCTACATAAAATGAGTAAATAACCAAAAAAGAAACACTTTTTCTGCTTTCAAAATCTTACATTTTTTCATCATCTATTTTTAAAAAAAATGTTTAGTGTTCTTTTTGCAAATTGATTCATTCATATATAAATCCATGAAAACACGTGGAATTATTTAATCATTTATTACTTATATTTCGACACTTTTATGTTCTTTTATATCAAAACTTATCATTTAACATTCTGTACCTTTTTAGATAACATTATAATTAAAATTATGTTATTTAAAACCAACTTTTTAAAGGTTCTATGCATTCATAATCTCTGGAGGTTGCATTCATAATCTTTGGAGGTTTTTTGCATTATGTGGAAGTTTAAAAGGGAATGCAATACAGGTGTTAGAAATAAAAAGTTAGATATTTTGGAGTCGACAAAAAATAACCCCTAATTTAATTCCATAAACAAATTTCCCTTAAAATTTCTGTTTTTCTTCTGTTTTACACCTGAATTTTTTTCTACATCTAGTTCACGGGGCTGCGATATATAGCCTAGTCATCTAGGTTATGGACTCATAGCTGGTGTGTCATGTGTTCGAGCCCAGTACCACTGAAGACCCACCGTGTAGGGAAAAAATACACATTAAACCACTCGAGAGCTTAAACGTCCTCCCGTTGTATGAGGGAGCGCCAGTTCAAGTGTCATTCTCGTCACTTGACCATAGTTCAAAATTACGAGGTCCGTCGCCAAAAGCCTTCATGTAGCTCAACAGAATGGCATTCATATTCCCTCACTCAGTAACTTGCGCGTTTAATGCACTGATTACAATTTATTTTGTTTTAATGCTTGCCTTACAGTGTTGGATGTTAAAATATTAATATTTCTTTTTCATTCTTTTTAATAAATTTCATTTTCTAATTGAATTTTTATAAAAATGTCCCCTTTGTCTGTAAGAATTTCAATAATGGGATTTTACATTTCTCTTGAATATAGGAGTACAGAGTCAAAATGTTCACAGTTAACTTTTGATAATATCTCTATATTATATTTGTTTGATATTTGTAAGAAACTCATGAAATGTAGCATCGTCTCATAGACTGTTGTTTGCAACTACCTCTGTTTGCATTTTTGCCGCCCAGTGGCGAACAGAAATGCCATATTGTTTTTTTCCTCAAAGCGAACTATAGATTCTTCTCTCACTCTCAAAGGCGTAACGTCTGTAGATTTGACTCTTAGAAAGTTTCATATATACACCACTTTTTTTCTTCTATGCCACCAAGAGGAGAATAAATTCTCCAGAAGGCTTTTGTTCACAGCGATCTACAGAAGGGACGCTCCTGTTTCAATGGCTGTCCATCCGTTTGTTCCCTCTAGCATCTGGCCGTTACAAATGTATGGAAGAGCCAGTGGGCTATTGTAAGGAAGGAATGCCTTCTCCTGTCAAAGTGACAGGTTCCTTTAAACACCCTTCACGTGGTTTTAGATGTACAATGGTATGAAGATTACAGTCTCGATAGGCTTTTGTCTCGGAAGGAACAATGGTGGTTGGGACTAAGACTGGGGGTTCCGTGAGCAGGTATGTGTTACTTCCCATCAGAGATTATAGAAGTCATAAGGGAAGCTACAGTCCAGGGGCTTAAAAAGAGAGATAGAATAGGGATCGGTGCCTTTGGTGATTCGAGGGGAAAAGCTGCGGGCAGCCAAACCAGCGACAGCCCGAGAGAGAGATCTGCGAGGGGCTAAACCTAAGACAGACTTATCGGCACTGGGTGGACCAGCGACAGGAGGAACGGAAATTTTGGTGATTGGAGAAAAAAAAAGCTGTAATACCCTGCCAAGGGACCGAATCTAGAAATTTAACTTCGCAATTTCGGTAGAATTTGGTTCAATGCGATATCAAGATCCATACCGTCAAGAAAGAGCCCAACGGAGCCCGATAGATGTATATGACAACTAGATGTTCCTAAGTGATATGTTATAAATGCAAAAGAATATGTATTAATTGGACGTAAATAAAAAGTATTCTTTTACTGAAACTTTTTAATCCCTCTCGGTACCTTGGATATAAATAAACTTAGGGTCACGACTTTACAAAAGATATTAAAATTTGCTTCCCAATCCACATTCAGTTAGTTTATTTTAGTCCATGATATAAACTGAAGTATTTTGAAAGGATTTCATTTGTTTGTAATTTTTTTAATTTGATGCAGCTATATGTTTTTTTAATAAAAAAAAGTTATTATTACCACTATTCACTTGTATATTCAACCTAGAAACATAAATATCATAGTTTTTGGAGTTGAACGGAAGGTGTGCAGCTATTTCAAACTCGCATTGGGTCCGAGTCTGTAGTAGAATGTACACCTTTTGTAGTAACTAGTCTCAGTAAAGCATAATTAGAAAACAGATTTTTTTAAACTTGGGGATTTTATGTTCTTGTGTGTTAGTGGCTCAAATGCTTCCGGCACTATTTCTATTTTGACAAAACTGTGCACATTTTTCTGTCTTGTATTCGTGGTCACCAAAAGGTTATGATTATGAACTCGTGGTTGGCGTAGTCAGGTCGTGAGTTCGAGTGATTGTTCACTAAATACATGGCGTGTTGAGGGCTGATACACTTGAAAGTAGTAATTTGGAGTCAATTGCATTCCCTATTTCAAATTCCTGGTAAAATTTTTGTTAAGGGGAGTCAGTAGGGTAAACACCTTCGGGAAGTCAATTTTGAGTTTTTGATATTTCTAAAATCCCCAAATCCCATTCCAATGATATAACGTACTTGCCATTTTACTAATTAAAAGTATGTTAAAATGATTTTTAAAAAACAATCAGCTGATGAGCCACGCCCCCTTTGACAGATAGAAATGTAAACATTGACCTTTTAAATCTGGGAAGCTTTTCCAAAGCCACTCTCTGTTTTATTTATTCATACGCAATTAACTGTAGATTGACTGCAAGCGTAACTGTTAGGGTTGTTTACCTATTTTGGAGCGCATACACGTTTTTATCGTGTGTGTTTGGGTTTTTAAATTAAATATATAAATTTCTAAAATTCAGAAATTTGAAAGATTTTGTTTCTTTATTGTCTGGATGGAAAAAAATATTTAAAAAAACATAAAGGTACGTTTTAAGAAGATAGGAATACTCTCAATCATAGTAACAGTACTTCAAATACTAAAAGAGTAATTTCAATCCTCAAGATAGACATACACATGACTCAAAGGAGACATGTGCAAAATAAAGTTTGATTACAGTTTTTCTTCTTGTTAAAGTAAGTATTAAAAATACCATCATGAATAAAAATATTCTTGCATTTGCTTTCAAGAATGAAGTTCATTGTAAAATGTGTAAAAGAGGTTTAGAGATGCAAGTTTTAAAAGGTAAGTTTGGGCTGGAAATTTGTCCTGAAATGTTGTGCTTGTCCATATGATGTAGAATTCTCTTTTTTAAATATTCATGAAGGAATGCAAATTGCCACAATAAATACCAGGTTTGTATATGCTACGTGTTTCATTGGAAGAAGTGCAGAACCTGGTAGAATATTTTGCTGCATAATGAATCTTCGGCAACCACCTACAAGGTTTTCTCCTTACGGTAAGCGAATCTCAAATGATGTAAAACTTGTTTATTAGGAGTCCATTCAAAATGCTGCGAGGAAAGCTATTTGTGAAAATGAAGGTAATAATAATATTGTGGCCATGGCAGAAACGTGGTTACACATCATCAAATGGTGCAGTTACTGTGACCAGCATTGATACAGGTAAGGTGATAGATGTCAATATTCTTTCGAAATATTGTATATGTAAAAAATGGGCACATAAAAACATTGTTTTTGTCCTGTTGGTGAAAATTCATGGTGTGGATATAAACAGGCTGAAGAATCGGGTAAGTCTTACAAACATAAAAAGTCTTCCGTTTGCTGTTGTAGTAGCAATGAGTTCTATATTTAGATATCTTTCCCAGCTTGATTTGTTGAGATAATGTTTGCATCGAAAAACACAAAACCCGAATGAAAGTTTTCATAATGTCATTTTATCACGGGTTCCCAAAACAACATTTGTGCACGTTGAAACACTTTCACTTGGTGTTTATAATGCTGTTTGTTCCTTTAATGATGGTAATGTAACAAAATTAACAAAAGCTTCAGTAAATGGAAGTAGGACCTGGATAATATTCGGTAAGTGCCATGAAAATTCTCGATTGAGAAAAATTAATGAAAGGAAGCATGCTTTTTCTGGATGATCAAAGAAAATTAGAAAAGAGAAAAGAAAAAAAAAAGAAGATAATATTAAGAAAAATAAAGTAAAAACCAGTTACAGTGCAGGATCTTTTTGATGAGGTAAAATTTTATACAAAGGTTACTCTCTCTATCTCTATTTCTGTTTTCTATAAATTTTATTTTTTAAATTGTGTGTTCTTTTTTCTATTAATTATTGTGTGTTCTTACATTTTTTCTGTATTCATGAATTGAAAATTTTTATTTTATATTTCATATATATTCTTGTGTATACTGAAGTGAAATTTTTGAAATATTCCTCAGACATTTAGCTAAAAAGCGTATGTTGTAACACAGAAAAGGAAATTTTTTATTTAATTCATTATTGGTACTCTGCAAAAATAATATTTTTAATCAGGCTGATCAATTTTTTAAAAAAAATATTTCACTTCTGTATAAAAATAAATGTTTATTTAATGAACACACAAATTTTTAAGCTTTAGTGTTCAATAGTAAAAGGTACATAAATATATCTCAAAATGCGTTGCATGAAGCTTGTTATGTACAAAAAAATCATAAATTTCATGTTTAAAAAAAAAAATAGTTTTCTTGTGGTTTTGGATACTATTTATGTAATATTTATAGAAACTTTTTAATTCTTATATTTAAAGAAATTGTGTTTACATGTGAATATACAAAACACTGATGAAACTTTTCAAAATGCCATATAATCATGTATTATTGTCTTATAAAGATTATATTTTTTATATTGTGTCTTCTTTCTCTATAAATTAATTGTATGCATGAACTGGAAATATTTATTTTATATTGCATATACATTATACATACTGAAGTGAAATTTTTGAGATATTCCTCAGGCATTTAGCTAAAAAGCAGATGTCGTAACATAGAAAAGGAAAATTTTTATAAATTTCATTATTCTAATCTACAAAATTACATTTTTAAACATGCTGATCAATTTTTTAAAAAAAAAAATCACTTCTGTTTCTGTATAAAGATAAATGTTTATTTAAAGCACACACAAATTTTTAAGCTTTGTGTTTAATAGTTTCTTATTAAAAGGTTTATAAATATATCCCAAAATGCAATGCCTTTTTCGTAGCACAAAACTTGTTACATACAAAAAATACACAAATTTCATGCTTAAAAACATAAAATCAGTTTTCTTGTTGTTGTTTTGGATACCATTTATGTAATATTTTAAGAATCCTTTTAATTCTAATACTTTAAGAAATTGTGTTTACATGTGAATATACAAAGCACTAATGAAACTTTTCGAAATGTCGTATAATGATGTATTACAAAAGTCATATTTTTATGTATTGACACATTTTCACATGGTATTTATGATGATTTATAATAATCGTGGATGACAATAATATATCAGAACAGAAAATTCTTCAAAAATTGATGCATAATTTGAGAAAAATGATGCAAATGCTATAAAATATCTCGATAGATTAAAAGTGAAAAATTCTATATATGTATTTTCTGAGAAATCTAAGTAAAAGAAATAAGTAAAACGCCTTAAGAATTATTGAGAATAAGCAAATATTTAAAAAAATAGTGCAAATACGGATTGTAATTCATAATTTTTTTGATGAAGTGACATTTTATTATAAAAATGCAATTATCTCAAAACGGTGTTTTTAAAAATGCGTGTACCATTTTCTCAGAACTTATTCAACGAAGCACTTGCACAATCTTCACTGAATATTACTGATATCTAACTATATATATTGCACGGAGCTTTTATTATTATTCCATAATATTTTTGTAAAAATCAGTTATCGTGAAAAAAAATGACATTTTTCAAAAAATTTATAGTGATACTGTTGCGATGAATGTTTTAGAAAAAACTAAACAATATATTTGAAAAAGCTTCCGATCATTTTAAATAAAAACGTCTAATTAATATACAGAAAAATTTTAATTCTGTACATTTAATAGTTTCTGAGAAACCGGTACATAAAAATGCTCAATTTAACATTAGCGGGATAGGGGGTACCGACTACTCTTAATACTCTTTGATTTTTTTTTCAAATAATTCCAATAAACGGCCATGTTTTGTGTAAAAACATTTTCCTTATAGTAAACCATGATATTTTGTATGGTGGTAATATTATGGATATATAATTGTGGAAAAACCCATACAATGTCAATCTCCGAATATAATTACGGAACTTTAAGCAACGCTGATGTCATCTTGCAATCATTCTAATCATCAAACCCTTTGAGATAAGTGCCAAGAGGACGTGGCTTAAGATATTTTGCCGCGACTGCAGCAAGTACATGTAGATATAAATTTTAGTGAATACATTTACAATGAAAGGCTAATATTAATTGAAAATAAGCTTTTCAGAATGGTTGGGAAGAAGCTACTTGATTTTGGAAAGATTAGTCCACGAAGAGTCGACGGAAATGTCTTCAATAATGAAATTGCTCGAGAATTAGACTACGATTTTAAAGCATTGCAAACGTAAGGTAACAGATTTAATCTCTCAATTGATTCCAGAACAAAGTCACGTTTTCCATAAAGTGTTACGTAAAATAGAATCCGGTAGGAGTGCACTCATTTTTTTCGACGCCACCGAAGGAACTGGAGAAACATTTTCGCTAATATTACTAATAATGTACGTCACAAAAAACCAGAATATAGCAGCTACTGTGGCTTCTTCCGGTATAGCCGTGACAATACTGGCCGGCGGTCATACTGCACATTCCGTTTTAATATTACCGTTGAATCTGCAATTTCAGCAAAATAGCTCTCGAGGCAGTACGCTTCGACAATGAAAACTTTTTGTGTGGGATGAAAGTACATACAAAGAAACTAAAGAACCTTTGAATCGGATTCTTCAGGATTTTCGAGGTAGTACTTATATTATGTGAGGAAGGTAGTTTTTTTGGCTGGTGATTTCCGACAAACTAGCCGAGTAATCCAGAGGGAAGAGATGAAATCAGAGCCTGCATTAAATTATCAAGCCTATAGGCAAAAGTTGAACAATTCAGTCTTAAAGCAAATATGAGAATGCATTTTCATAATGACGTAGTTTCGGGACATTATGCAGATACACTACTGAAAATCGGTGATCGACGTTTGGACGCAGATGCTTAAGGTTCTATTTTACTTTCCAGAGAATTTTGTGATTTAATAGAAAATGATAAAAATCTTATAACTCAAGTTTACGCGGGCTTGCAACTAAATGAAAATTGCGATCAGTAATTGTGATGTGCGCTTAAAATGACATAGTCAATAAAATTACCACGGAAATTACAAAACACGTGAAGGGAAAATGATGTAACATTTATGAATGGATACCGAACAGACTACGTCACATTCTATCGAATTCTTAAACTCGCTTTATTTTTTGAGTGACCCTCACATAAACTTCAATTAAAACTAAATGTATCAGTTATGCTTACGCAAAATATCGATGTTCTTCGAATATGTAAAGGAACGACGCATCGATTCACAAAATTAATGCAGAATGTACTTGGTGCAACTATTTTAACAGGTTTCGGAAAGTGCGAAAATGTTATCATACCACGAAGTTCAACTATCCACACTGACCTACTGTTTCAATTCAAGCAAATTCAATTTCCAATAAAACTAATTTTTCTCGTTATTATTAGCAAAGCACAAGGGCAAACATTGCCGGTAACAGGGGTGCATTTGGAAAAGCCATATTTTTCCCATAGCAAATTCTGTTTATGTAGCCTTTTCGCGTATGTCAATGCCCGGAATCTTCTCATAGTTGCACCTGACGGAAGAACATATAATATGGTATATAGTAGCATACTAGAAAAATATTCTGTTTTGAGCTCTTTTAAAGTGGAATTATGTATTAAAAGTAGATATTTTAACTTTTTAAAATATTAATATTTTAAGTTATTGACTTTTTGTTCTTAATTATTATTAGAAAGTGTGCTATCACACAGTTTTATAATTTAAGGGGACTTGGTACCGCAAAAATGACTCATTTATCGTTTTTTTTATTTTTATTTAGTTATATTCTTTAAACGGATTAAATTTCGATTGATATATCACTTTTGTATGCCTGAAAATTAGAAGTTGGAAAAAATTTCATTTGAAAAATGTAAACAAACAAATTTAAAAATTCGACCACGCCCCCTTTTTAGAGGTGTTAGTGATTTTAAACTAATTTTTATCAACTACTTTTCAAAAATAAATTTTACTTTGTTTTAACCATAACTGCAACGCTTTATCGTACTTTTTAGTGACTACAACTTTTATTACAAGCTATTTGTTGTTGTTTTGGCGCTTCTTTCGTTTGTTTTGCTGTTATCGTGCTAGTTTTATTTACGTTTTACATTGAAAAAAAAACAATCTTTTAAAGACTGTTGCTGAAACTGCTGAGATTTCAATATTATCTTTCCTATTATTATCCCTTGAAGATTTTTCTTAAAAATACCACTAGTTAAACGAAGAAATCATTCCGCTCAAATGAACAGCAAACGTTGGTGTAGTGAATACATGTGTCACAGAAGAAAACAAATTAGTTCCTAACATCAGAATTGAGCAGTTATCTTATCCTGAAAAAACTGAACATTCTGAAATTGGAAATTTCATTATTGTGAATTTTGAGCAAATCAGCAAAATGTTTATGAAACTAAAATGCCCTGACTGTGACAAGCAAACTCTAAAGCTTGCTCTTGGAAACCAGGTAGTATTTTCCTACGTGTTAAATTTAACTTGCAATTCTTGTGCTGAAAAAGTTTGTGCTGTAGAAACGTCTAATGAAAGGCAGGGTAATACCGTTCCTGATATTAATTTACGTGTCACACAAGCATTCTCTAATATTGGAAAAGGTTACTCTGCAATTGAAAATTTTTGCATGGCAGTAAATATATCTCCTTTTTCCTCGAGAACTTATAGGAAATGTACTAAACTTCTTCACAAAGCCTATGGTATTTCTGCAGAGAACTTGCTTAAAGAAGTACACAGTGAAGTGAGAAATGCTTACGAAGCACTAACTGATGTTCCCGTTGTGGATATAAGTGTTTCATTTGATGGTAGCTGGTTGACGCGTGGACATACATTTTTGATTGGCATAGCTTGTGTTATTGATATACTTACAGGCTATGTAATTGATTTTGAAGTCATGTGCAAGGTATGTCGCAATTGTTCTGTAGCAAAAAGAGAACGTGGAGAGTCAAGTGCAGAATATAGCATTTGGTTTGAAGGACACAGGAAGGATTGTGATGTTAATCATTCCGGCTCATCAACTTCGATGGAAAAGGAGGCTGCATTGATCCTCTGGGAAAGATCACAAGCGTTGGGATTTCGTTATTGCACCTTATTGTCTGATGGGGATTGTAAAACCTTCAACTATTTAACAGAAAAAAATGTATATGGGGATAAGACTGAGATAAAAAGAGACGAGTGCATTAATCATGTCATCAAAAGGTTTGGCACTGGTCTACGAAATGCTGTCAAGGAATCGAAGGCCCGTGGAATTTCATTAGGAAGAAAAGGCCACGGCACATTAAAAGAATCAACAATTAAAAAATTAACTTTGTACTACCAAAAGCTATACTAAAAAACAAAGACAATGTTCCCGCCATGAAAAAAGCAACATATGCTACTTTATATCACAGCATTTCGACAGACCAAAGGCCTCAGCATTCGAAATGTCCAATCGGTACAGACTCGTGGTGTTTTTACCAGTCCGCAAAAGCAACAGGACAAAATCCAGGTATGCATAAACAATATGTTGGGACTCCAATTATTGAAAGTGTTTTGCCACATATCCTTTCTGTATATCAACGGCTTGCTTCAAATGAACTTTTGGAAAGGTGCATTAATTCCGGAACCCAAAACGCTAATGAAAGCTTGCGCAACATGATTTGGTCAAAGTGTCCATAGGAGATATTTGTGTCCATAGACAGAGTTACACATGCCGTAATGGAAGCAATTTGTGAATTTAACAAAGGGAATCTACGCACTGTGAGAGAGACCCAAAAAGCATTACATATACCTTTGGGGAAATGTTCGCATGATCTTGGTGTGATGCTCGAATCCCGTAAAAGATTATTCAGAATTAGACGGAAAAACACCAAATACCAGCATGCACGCAAATTGATAAAAAAAGCTATTTTAAAAAGAAAAATAATAATTAAAAAAGGAAGGTGTTACATATAAAGCAGAATATTTCTAAGGTATTTTAATAATGTATTTTAATAATGTATTTTTTTTTTTGTAAAATGTTTGCATGTAAATATTTTTAATTTAGGCATTTTATATTAATAATTTTATAATTTCAGTTCTTTTCATCATATTTAAATATTATGTGAAGCAAAAGATTTTAAAACTTGTGTTACAGCAGAAAAACATTTTTTTTTAACGTTTTCTTCGAGTTTTCTTGATATTAATGTGCCATTATTACTGTGTAAAAATGTATCATTTACAGAAAATATGGGTTCAATTAATATGAAAAAGCATTATCTTGTAGAAAAATGTATAGCTAATGTTTTGAAATGGTAATTTAAATTTTTTAAAGATTATAATAATAATTTTTTCAGAAGTATAAACTTTAAAATGGTTTTTCTCAGCTTGTGTTTTTTCAATACATTAAGTTCATTGAAAATGCTACTCCTTCCACAATTATTATCCCATCACATTCATTTTTTCTCTGTGTGTTATAAATCATGCATGTAACAAAATTAAGGATCCGTTTTGCTATAAACTGAATACTTTTTTTTTAAAAAATTGAAATGTAGGAGATATTGGGTTTTTCGTTAAATTTTAGCATATGTATTAACATTTTATTTTTTTTCTCCACAACCAATTAAGTTATTGTAAAATCGATCCCTAAAGTTGTTTAAAACGTCCTTAAGAATGTTACAAAAAAATTTCATGTCAAAATATTAATAAATACAGAAGGAGTAGGATTTTAAAAATTTTCATTTTTTTAAAAAAAAATTTAAATTTTTAAAATTGTGTGAATAATATGTGCAAAATTACACCTCATATTGTTTTATTGAATATAAACATTATATGAAATGCTAAAATATAATTTTTAAATGCATAAATAAAAAAAAATTCAAAGGGTACCGAGTCGCCTTAAGATGAAGCTAAAAAATTTTTCATAAGCCCAGCCAAGCAACAAAAAACATTTTCACATTATTTTATTTTCATTCTAATGATAATGATTATGAATTTGAGAGTTATTTAAAGCAGTGCTTCTCAAACTTTCACTATTGGTGACCCAATTTTCAATCATAATTTTTATCGCGCTCCCTTTTATACAAAAGTAATGTATTGAATTATATAAAAAATAAAGCTTTTGGCGCTAAAGTTACAATACGCACTTAATTATAAACCAAGTAAGTTAACAAGATAAGTATTAAATTTTTGAAATAGTTACTTTTAAGCAATATATATTTTAAGCAAATTACTTTTGAGTAATAGGATAATTATTATATTACTTTTTTTCCTTTCGCTAATTTTTAATTGAAGCAGATTGCAAAATGATATTTAATTAAAGATATATTTCCTCTCTCATCCATTTCTAAATGTAGAATTTTCATTAAAATAATAGCCTATGGTCTATGTTGCTCTCTATCATATCCAGCACATCTAGCATTCTCGTGAACGTCTGAGTGAGTTTGGGCAACTAACTCATCGGACGTCTCGGAAAAACATGTAAAAATGCTACACATGATAGAACTCCAGCTAGTCTTTGTCGAGTCGATACTTCTATAGCTACCGAATCTAATGTACATTTTATAATTTGCGCCATAGTTCTAATTCACAGTATTATGTATTTGCGGTATTAGATTAACAAAAACATTGATACATTTTTAAGTCATAAGTGAACATTCGACAATAATAAAGCATCAACAAGTGCACAGTTCCGAAAGTTAAATTAAGTAGGTTTTCTCAAAAATATTTAAATTTCGATTTACCACTACCAAAGTAAATGGAGAAGAAAAGCCCTGTGAGTTTTTTGTTCAAAACTATATTGGTAGCAGACAGTACATAATAAACTTAACCAAATAAACTTAAATGATCTTTGGAAAAGCTTCATGGTGAGTACATTAACAAGCCTCGACAATTCTTTGAAATAAAATTAAAATCATATGAAAAACAAAAGCATTTAAAAAAAATGTTTTTTTGAATGAATAAGCTTTACTTGCATCTTACAAAGTATGATACAAAATAGCAAGATGTAAAAATCCTCATACTACTAACAGAGCTTATTTTACCAGCAACAATTGAGATCATAGAAACCATGTTTGGGGAAATTTTGCCACAGTTGCAGTCTATGGACTGCAACTCTTTGCAAAATCAAAAGCAATTTTAAGCCTCAGAAAATTAGCATTTAGAATTATAATTAAATAATGAAAAAGAATGTAAAATTCCGATGAAGAGTAATTGTGTTATTTTTTAATATTTAAAGCGAGAGACTCCTTCAATTTTTTAAACTTGTGAGCAGGCACGTACTGGATGCTAACGTTAAATGTCACGCGGGGTGACTGAGTCATCTTAATCTTTTCTTTTTATAATTATTTTTATTGTACAGGATAAAATCGCAATTCCTGTGAATAATTTGACTAAGAGAAAGAAAACTTACCTACTTTCAATGACTTTTCAATTTTTCCTAATAACTTGAGATAAAATCCAATAAAACTGAACAAACGTTTGCCACTCCCAAAAAAGGGGAAATATATGACAAATACATTTTAGTTCTTCTGAAGACTCGGTCATATGGGAGGATACTGTCAAGGTCATTGGTAAAAAATAAACAGTTTCCCCGGAATTAACGATTTTGTAAGCCTGGGCGAAAACTACCGGATTAAAAGTGTATTCAATATAAAAATATGAATGTTAGTTCAAAACCTGAACTGTGTAAAACGTTTTTCATTATGCTTTATATGTTAAAGCATAGTCATAAAAATAAATCTTAACGAAATAAGTCTAGAATCATCTGTGCTTTTCGAAATATAAAAGTCTTTCACATGAATTAAAACGCAACAGAAATATATTATTTACAACTTCCCTAAATGACAGTGATGCATTTTTTATCATCCTACAATTTTTCTCTGAGTCTGGATTTTGTGTTTTCTCTGAAAGAGTAATACTTCAGCTTTAAAAAGGAAACGTAATAAAAAAAATCTCTCCTGGAAGAATTGCAGCAAATCAAACAAAATGTTTTTTACTTGGTTAAGAGATCAAAGATATCTTGAAGTAGAGTAGAAGTAATATTACCAGATGATATACATAAATTATATCAGTGCAAATGTGTATTTTTATCATGTCAGAAAATATTTTGTTTTAATTTATTCCAGTAAATTAACATTTTGGAACTAATATTTTCGATATGCTCACGCCGCCCCTGTAGAGATATATCGCCAGCCTAGGGGGCACTCCACACAGTTTAAGGAACGCTGATTTAAGGGTCTCAGGGTTTTAACCATTTTTTTTTTTTTTTATGTTGTTATTCATTTTTTTCTGAACAATTTGATACTAACCACGTGACAATACTTTAAAAACTTCGAAAGTTATTCAAAAAATTGCAAACAGCAATTTATTCATAACAACTTTTAAATGGACACATGCCACGCCTACTTATTTTTGATTTATGCATTCGTTTCATTTTTCTGTTTTTAATAAGCCTCATAAAATATTTTAAGCTCTTGAGTTGATCAGAAGGAAGCCTGCAACTCAACACATTCATTCTGCTGTGTTTACTTTAGCACACGTTTTTTTAAAACACTTATCTAAATCAAAGATATTTGCTGTTTTATACAAATAGCATTTGATTAGTGGATACTCTGAAAAGATTACTGGGCAATCGCCCCAAGAAAAGAAGATTTAGAGGAAATAAATATTTAAAGGTAAGTGACTCACATGTTGCAGATATGAAAGGTACGAGGAAGTGTGCAGAAATGAAAAATACAAGAAAGTGTGCCGAAATGAAAAATGCTTCAAGTAAAAATACTTTCAGGAATTCAGACTTCATTAAAGTCAAATCTTGTTAAGGTAAGTGAAAACTTCAAAGGATATCGTATTTTTGATTTTATTTCAACTTTTAGCTCTATTTTGTCAGTATCATGCTGTTTAAGATGTCATAAACCATTAACAATTAATAAAAAATCCACTCGTGGATTATGTTCGAATTTTGAAATACATTGTAAATTCTGTGGGAGTATTTGTACTTTTTCAAGCTCTGAAAACACTGGGAATAAAAATTATGCTCCAGAAATTAACAGAAGATCTATTTTAGCAATGAGATGCATAGGTCAAGGTTTAGAGTCATTAAAAACCTTTTGTGCTGTAATGAGTCTTCCTAATCCTGTTGAACAAAAATCATATGATGTTATTAATAATAAACTTTCACTTGTTATGAAGGAAGTCGCCGAAGAAAGCATGAACAGGGCAGCTGTCGAAGAAAATTCTTCGTTACCTGATAACATTTTAACCGTAAGTGGTGATGGGATCTGGAAGATGAGAGGACATTCATCGTTGATTGGAGTATGTACTCTAATAGAAGACGAAACAGGTAAGGTTTTGGATAGGCAAGTGTTGTCCTCATTTTGCAAAGGATGCGACAGTTATAAAGGGTAAAGTTTGGTATCAATTACA
This sequence comes from Trichonephila clavata, assembly GCA_019973975.1. Classification (NCBI taxonomy): domain Eukaryota; kingdom Metazoa; phylum Arthropoda; class Arachnida; order Araneae; family Nephilidae; genus Trichonephila; species Trichonephila clavata. Next base: position 11,182 of record BMAO01023108.1, on the reverse strand, counting down.
ATAAATGGCAAAGAGCGCATAAGATTTCATGTAGAAAAAATTATTCTGGCTCTGCTGGTAAGATGGAGGTTGACGGGATGTTGAGGATTTTTAATCGATCAGAAAAGCTTCACAACCGGAAATATTCGAACTACATAGGAGATGGCGACACAAAAACATTCAATGCACTTTCTGAAACAAGCCATATGGCGATGACCATCTTATTCAGAAAATAGAATGTGTAGGCCATGTGCAAAAGAGAATAGGTACAAGACTTAGGAAGCTGAAATTAGTATATGGTAAAAAGAAATTATCTGATGGTAAAACTATAGGCGGTAAAGGTAGGTTAACTGATAGTTTAATTGATAGGCTTGCGCATTACTATGGTAATGCTATTCGATGCAATTCTACTAGTGTAAAGGAAATGCGGAAAGCCATTTGGGCTGTGTTTGTGTGTGTTTGTGGTCATTCTTGCAGCACCGATGATCAACCGATGCACTGGTATTGTAATACAAATCCAAATACATGGTGTAAGTATAATGCTGCAATTAATAATAATTTACAAAATTATAAACACAAACCCTCAGTTGCTAAAGCTGTTCGAGATGTAATTAAGCCTGTATTTGCAGACTTATCTCATCTGGCACTCCTGAAGAAATGTTTAGGAGGTAAGACACAGAATCCTAATGAAAGTTTAAATTCATTAATCTGGAAGCTTTGTCCTAAGACGATTGATTTTAGCCTTCAGATTGCAGAGATTGCTGCAAATCTAGCAACCAGCATTTTTAATGATGGAAATCAAATACTTATTACTATTTTAGAGAAATTTGGCTTAAAAATTAACAAAAATGTTTGTGTGTCCCTGGCTGAACGTGACAATCGTCGAATCTTTACTTCAAGAAAGAGGAGCTTAGCATCATCGTTTGAAGCTCGCAGAGCCAAAAAAATTAAAAAGAGTAAAGAAATTTAGCTGTTTGAGCAACAGAAAGGCATATCCTATGATCCTGGAGCATTTTAGCATGTAAGTTTTAAAATTTATTTTCTCAAATTCAATTTAAAACTTTAAAGCCTTTTTTCTCAGTTTGTGTTTTTTTCACGTACGCGCATTGCGTTTCAAAAACTATCATACTTTGATGCATAAAACTTTACAGAATTATAAACTCTATCATAATCTTTAAATCCTAGCTATTTATAGTATTACATATTTGTAATTTTTTGAAAAATTTCAAAAAAATTTAAAAATTTATTTTTTTATTTTTAAAAATATTATTTTTTATTCTATTTATATAAAATCGCTACCATGTAATAAGGATATATTTGACTTTATAAATCAACTTATTGCTAGTAATTAGAATTATTATTTCAGAAAATATCATGCTTGTCGTAAAACTTACTATTTGTTTCTTACAAAAAATTTTCATATATTTATGTGCTTATTATTTTTAAAATTATGATTATATTTAAGACATTTTATACTTTTTTGAAACTTTATTCTTTATAAAAACAAATTATTTCATTTTAACCTCAAAAAATTATTTCCTGTCGAAAATTGTTCATATTTTGTGCTCTCGAAACATTTTTAACACCCCTGAGACCCCTTAAAGACATCGACGAAAGTGAAAACACGGGTTAAAGCCGTCAAAGTGAAAATGTCCAAAAAAGGAAATAGAGTCTGGATATTTGTTAATGTTGCAGTTTGAAAAAATATTACACACACACACAATATGGCTACTTACGTATACATTAATGTAAATGCCGATGAACTTCATTAATTGAAACATGTTTAGTTGACAAATATAGCACCCCAGCATGAGTACTTTAAGGTGGATCAACTCTCAACTTGGCGTGCTTTTTGTGAACCATATCTTGCACCCAACTCTTCATAATGCAAACGCAGAGTTCACGAAAATGCTCTTAGCAGACCACGGGAAAAGACTAAAATGTGTAAGTAGGAATAATGTCAAATGTAATGGAGGTGCAACTACCACAAAAGTAACAAACCATCGTGAAAAATACGGTTTTCTAATTTTAATAACGCTCTTAATACGACTTTTTGTTACAAAAGGATCGATATACTGTTCAGGAATGTCAGTCATTGCGATTTAAGTACGGCTACTCACCCTGACTGTAGCTCCAGAAATCATGATATTTATGTTTGAAAGATGAATACACAAATTATTAGTGGTTATAGCATTTTTTTTATGGAAAAATCTATAGTTACATCAAATTAACAGAAGGTACTGATATTTTTACAACTAAAAACAAATAAATGAAACCCATTCAAATTTCTCTTATTTATATCATGTACTAAAATACACTAAATGAATGTTGATTGTGAATCAAATTGTAATATCTTCATCGGGCTTTTTATGAAAATCAAACAAAGAATGTATGTGTGATTCTTTCTACTCCGTACAACTCTATTAAAAAAATGTATAATGCCATTGCTGAATTTTTGAAACAAACGATGCATTGCCATAAAAATCTAAATTGTCTGTAATACTTAATATATTGTATCTCTTAGCTTCCTTTTTCAGATGAGCTTGTGCTGTCTACTTTGTTTTGATTAATTAGTGTTGTATCACAAAATGTTTTCAGGATTCTTAAAAAAAAAACATTAGGTGAAATAAATGTTGACAAAATTTCTAAGCAAACGACACAGGAACTTTCACTTTACAACTGCGCCAAAATTAGGACTTGTAATATTTCATGCTTCACGCCTCAGTTCTACTAATTGGTGGGAATTATACGACACCAGGTTTCGAACAAAAGCGATGACTAATTGAGGTTGAAATCTAAATTGCTCAAATGAAGTAGCAATTCTAAGTAATAATGCATGTAGCCTCATGCAACTTTCAGGAGTGATAGGTTTGAAATGGTTATACAAATGATCAAATATTCGCAGGAATCTGATCAAGTGATACTCATATTAGTTATGTAAAGACCATAATTTTTCCCTTCTCATAAACGATATCAGAAATTTTCTGATGCATTTGCAACTTTTTCGAAGAAGCTTTAAAAGAGACTCTGATACGCTATTAGTTGACTACCGGTGAACGTTCCCGTATTATCGAAATCCTTTAACTTGGTTTTTTCTGCGAACATTGGAAAAGTCATGTTGGAGTAAACGTGAGTACCATCCAATGTTGTGTAATGCGGTGGATTGAGGAAGATCTACTTGCAAGTCAAATAAGAGGTGGTGCCCAAAAATACACGTCACAAATTTCAAACTGGCGTATTCGCCGTTTGACTATGCGAGACTTCTAGAAGCCGGTTTCTTTAGAATCCTATATGCCAGTTGCCTTTAGGAGTAGACTCATATGTGTCCTACCAAACCATATGCATTAGATTGCATGAAGTACACATACGTTCCTGGGTACCAGCGACAGGGTACAGTTGATTACTATACACACCGCTAGACCCCTGAATTGGTGCCATCGTCTTCCGACCTAGACATATAATGGCATCGGTAATTGTGTAATGAGGAATCCTGTTTTTGTCTGAATAAGAACAATGGCTTTCAACGGGTATGTATGTAGATAGTCCATGGAATCACTAATAATTATTTGACTTGCTCTTAATTTAGTATTGAAAATTTAGTTATAAAATACATTGTGCAGTACTGATACATTTATAAGTTTATTACAAAAGTGAAAATGTATACTTTATTTTGTATTATTACCTTCAGTAAATTAATACTTAGTTAAAAAAAATATATTTTGTTTTCGACTTTTCAAAATGCTCACGCCTCCTCTCTCAAAGACATATGATGTCTCTCTTGGGAGGCACACCCCATTTTTAGAGAAACTCAGAATTAGATATGTATAATTATGCATACGGAGTTAAAGGATACAGGTGTAAAAATAGAGATTTAGACTTTTATAACATATTAATTTTGCATTTATAAAAACTCTAATAAAAAAAGCAACATAAAATTAGTTTCAACATAAATTAAATTAAATTGTATACGTTCGTACTACGTACTGAGAAGCTTTGAAAATTTTATTTTTTAAAATATAAAACAACATAAAATATAAGCATTCCTGCAATAATGTTATATATTTTAATATGAATTTTTCTCTCTTGCCTACACTTGTCTATTTTATGTAATTGATGTAAGTGAATGTGGATTTCATGCAGCAATCGCCAGCACCTTGAGTAGTGACAAAGCACGCTGTAATTGGAGGCAAGCGGCTATCCCAGAGAAACAGGACGAACGCAGAAAATTTTAGAAAAAGAAGAACGACGGAGAAAGACCAAAAGAGACAGCAGGTACCGAAAGACGAACTTTTTCACCGCTTGGCAAGGGTGCGCGTCCAATCGTTTAACTTTGTAAATTATTTCTGAAATTGTGTAGTCCTCTTTTCTTTATTACTGTTAGAAGAAACAGTTTTATTTGTTAATTCTTAGTCTTTACTATATAACGAACCAAATCGAAACACTGCTTTATATTGGAATATCAGGGGAACAATTTGTGACTTAATGTTTCCCACGGTTCTGGATGCTCAGTTGAATCTGCTATGAAGTTATTAAATCCCCTCCTTTGGAGATTCATAATACTTTTCATATGAGAAAAGACTTGTTCACATAGATATATATATATAATCAAAACCGGAACACACATACGGTTTTATCTCCAAACAATTAAATGTCTTTTGCAATGACACCGAACTATTTAAAAAGCAGCCTATTTGTCGTGAGTTTTCTTCGAGATTTTTTCATAATTCCGTACAATAATCCTGACGATGTTATTTCGATGGCTCCAGTTCAAAAGTATGAACTTTCTCGAAAATTGACTAATTTATAAATAAGTATACAATATCATTAAGAGGTGTATTGAGTGTGAAACTTAGCTTTGGGGCCATACGTTGCATGCCTTTGATTTCTAACTTTTTATATGACATTGTAATTATAATAATATCAGTTAAATAGTACCGAACTTTTCAGGAATCCTATTTACATGTAATCTTACTAGGTGGAAGAACTTCATGTTTTGCCTAGCGTTGAAGTTTAGAGAGTGGAATGTATGCAATACAGGTGACGGTTTCACTCTTTGAGGATGAATGAAAGCACAGAGTTATGTTACTTCAAAAAATACGCTAAAAGTAGATCATTATTTCATTTTTAATCAATTAATGAACAAACTTTAGCAATACTTAATTAGAGTTATACACTCATTGCATAAAAATTTGCTCTCCAAGAAATAATTCTGGAATTGACACGAAACTTGCATGAATGTACATGACAGGAAGATTTGCATATGAATAGAAATGCACCGTGATTGCGCATTGCGTAGTGCCACTAGAGGGCGTTGAGCTGTATTCTCTTTGAAGTTTGAAACAGGAAAGCAGGGCTTGTTTGATTGTGTTTTTTTCACATTCCCAAAGGAAACTCTGAGGTACACAAATGCCACCATCAAAGACAATATAAGCAACTGTCAGAGTTTGAGTGGTTAAGAATTTTCAGGATGATAAAATTTGGTGAGTATCCCATAAGGTAGGACATTCTATTTGGCTTTGAGGAAGTGTTGTGACAGAAGAGCCGTCATTTACGCGACGACAATGCACAGAAATTCCTCGACAGACCAGTCGCCGAAAGACCGTTTCATCATACTAACACGCACTCATAGAACAAAACGCCTCATTTACCGAAAACAAAGTAAAACCTATACTACGGGACCTTGTGTCTTCCTGAAATATTCAAGGCGCCTGGCGGAATGACATCTGTGTCTGATCGTATGATAAATTGGCATTTCAGAAGTAAATATCTGGATAATATGAAATCGATTCCGATCCTGTTAAGTCTTCGTTTCTTTACAGATTTACTTCTGAATTACCTTCTCACCTATGTTAAAATTAGCTGATTACAATTTATTACCTTTATACACGTATCTCGCAAGTTTCTGAACAAAGTTTCTTACTTGGATATCTAAGGTATTACACATTTTGTCTCAAAAACACAATAATGTGATTTTATATTTCTCTCTCTTCATTTATGCAGGTTAAAAATGTTTACACTTATTTCTGAAAAGTATATTGACATTTTTGTTTGATTTTTGTAAGAAAACTACTGAAGTAAAGCACCATATCTTAGACGGCAATTTGCTACCCCTGTTTCGATTTTTGACGTCCAGAATTTAAGAGGATCCCAAATAAGTTTTATTTTCCTTGAAAGAGAACTACAGAAACTTCTCTCACGCCCTGAGGTGATGCAGCTGTATGTAGAGTCGTCTCTAAGACGGTTTTCTGTAATCTCTTGTGTCTTCTCCGATTTGTAGAAGTGAACTGAATCTCTACGTGACTTTTTCTACGAAGAGAAATATAGATGGAATACAACTCTTTTAATGGCTGTCAATTTTTTCCCTTCTAACATGTGGCCGAGAGATTATTGTAATGAAGAAATGTTAGGGTAAAAATGACAGCTTGATATATGCATCATTCATATTGTTTACGATGTGTAGCGACAAGGATGATTATAGTCTCAACAGGCCTTTGTCCGGGTGGAACCAATGGTGATAGGGACCAAGCCTGAATGTGCCAATTGCAGGACCATGTCCCTTTCAATCAGAAATGTTAAAGGGCATGAAAAAGGACCATCCAGGTGGTTAAAAAAGAAAGATTAAAAGATGTCAAGGAGATTATGGGAATCCAGCGAAAAGGCAACGGGGTAGCCAAACCCTTAATAAGTAGAGAGAGAGGTCGCAAGGAGCCTAATCTGCAAAAGGATGTTAAGACAGCTAGAAGACCAGCGAAGGTATTAGTGAAAAATTTAGCAATTGGAGAAATTAAGATATGGAGCAGCCGGTCCCTGCGAAATGACCAAATAGAAATTTAATCTAACTATTTCCATGAAGTGTGGTCATTACGATATGTAGATCCAGACATTGGAGAAAAAGCCAAACTAATCCAGGAAATATTATTACGTGAGCCTAAGTTACATCTTATAGATGCAAAGGCATGTGAGAATATTGGAAGTTAACTTATGTAGATAAAAAGTATTTTTTTTACTAAATATTCTTTATTCCTCACACTATCCATAAATTAAATAAACTTGATGTCACGACGTTTCACAAGATATTATAATTTGATGCAAAATCTACAATTAATTAGTATATTTTAGTCTCTGATATAAGTGGTAGTGATTTGAATTTTATTTTTTTTCTTTGTGAATACTTGTAAAAAAATTTCAGTGTTTTCATTTTTAATTTCATGTAGATATATTCCTTCACCATAAACAATTATTATTACCACTAATAATTTATATATCCAATCATCAAACATAAATATCATGGTTTTTGGAGTTTGTGTCAAGGTGGGCTACTGTCTATAACTCGCAATGCATAAGAGTCTACGAGTAATGCCACCTTTTTAGCAACATTTAGTAGCAATAAAGCATTACTAAAATTAGAAAAATGAATTTATGAAGTTCGGAATGTTGCGTTTTTGTCAGATTCTTTCGGCATTATTTCGAAGTTAAGAATTTGTACACACTTCAGTCTTTTATTTTTGTGTTCACTGAGGGGGCGTGGACATGGATTCGTTGTTAGTATGGTCATGTCGGGTTATTGCTGGTTATAAAGACTTGACTTTTAAGAGATAGTAATTACAGGAGTCATTCCCTTCCTTGTTAAACATGTATGGTACATTCTTTGTATCTCTACAATTTAAAGGCTTAATGTCCTCTACATCTAAGTCATGCGTAGGTTTTCTACGTGTTTATCGTGCTAATTACAGTTGATTTCTTATCTTATATGCCTCGCAGTTTTATGAAGTTAAAATATTAGTATTTCTTCATCAATCCTTATACAAAGTTTCTAGTAAACTTTTCTTACGTATATTCCTATTACATTCATGTTTGTTTGTTTTTTAAATAGTCAGTAATATGATTATTTCATTTTCTTGATTTTTTTTTTTTTTTATTTTTTTTTTTTTTTTTTTTTTTTTTTTTTTTTTTTTTTTTTTTTTTTTTTTTTTTTTTTTTTTTTTTTTTTTTTTTTTTTTTTTTTTTTTTTTTTTTTTTTTTTTTTATTTTTATTTCTATGAATAGAGCTCGCAGAATTAAAATAGATTAGGTAATTTTCTAAATGTTATTTTCTGTGAGAAATTCATTCTGTCCTATATTTCACGGCACATTTTAGCTTTAGGTAGTTGATGTGGTCACGAAGGGGACTTTGATGCATTACACTTGTAGTTTTGCACCGTGATAAAGGGAGAAGAAATTATATAACTCGCGTTGCGCTGTTACCTTCGTTAATTTAACAAGTTTCAAATAAAGAAATACTTTTGCATAACAGAATATCAAATAGACAAACGAAATATTTTTTTTAAACTGCAACATTAATAAATATCCTAGACTCAACTCTGCAAAACCACGATTCTCAAACTGTGGCCCAGTGGGCGTTTATGAGTCCCCGATAATGATATGTTGCTGTCAGAAATTCAGTATTTGTAACGACTGTTTTTAGAAGTGTAACAGGGTATTAAAATTATTGTGTTGTCTGGAGCATTTTCTTTTTTGACATTCCTGTTTATTGATATTTTTTATCAATATATAAAGCTTCCTCATTATTTTCATCTATTAACCTCTTTTACTTTTCATTCTTTAACTTTTTTTTACATAATAATGTGCCCGGCGTTCTTGCAATATTTTTCACTAATCCATTTTCTGTGTTGTGACTTCAGAACCATAAAAAATATTTTCTTCTAACAATTCAAAGGTTTTTGAGTCACGATGACTTAGTAAGGAAACAAATTTAAATTGACATTCTTGACTTGATTGCCTCTAGATCATTAAGACAGCGTTTATCTCTATGGCTCCAGATGTTCCATTAAAATTCTTGTCATACACATCAACATGTCCTTTTGCCATTTGTGATATCCCCTTGAACTCCACACAGTTCTGATAGTACTTTAACAAAACTTCTCTTAAAATTAAATGCAAGTCCACTAAAGAGATTTCAGTAGATATACATAATCCTAAGGTATTTAAATGATCTTGCTTTGTCAAGAGCCAACATACAAAATTCAATGATTTCTGTACTGCTTAGAGAAATGTCGACTTGATGTGAATTTCCCTTGCTGCGTGTAAAGACATTTCAAGCATTTTTACTTTGCTTTCTTCTTTATCAATAAATTATGTATGAATTAAGCATATATTTTTATCCATTGTTGGAATTTGCAGCACTAAAGAAAATTTATCTTGCCTAATGTTTCTGTTTATGAAAAATGAGGCACTTACCAGTTTGTTATTTATAACAGGCAAGCTATTTCTCTCCTCTTCAACATTTGAGTAAATAGTCCTCCCAGCCCTTAGAACAGCCAATAGGAGTCTATGTTCAAGCTACCACCGACCAATCATAGAGCAAGTTTTAAGCTCTCACCCACGCTAAAATTTTCATCTCTACAGTACTCAGATGAAGAATCATAGCCATGCCTCCCGGATGACATCGTCTTAGCTAGTAGCCAAGACTCCTGTTAAGCAGAAAGAAAACCCCTCCATCGCTATGCCCAACATCAAAGTCAACCAGAGTATGGGACTAAAGATTTTTTCACTATCCAGATGCCCACATTACAACCCCCATTCAATGAATAAATAAATCCATAAAGCTGTCTTTCAATGCTTTGAATAAATTATCCACTTTTAAACAGTACCCCACAGAATGGTGGTCTTTGATATCGACACAGTGCCAACTGCTTTTACAAAGAACATTCTTCAATAACTCAAAAAATATGACGTGTTGCAAAATATATTTGTTTTCGGAATGGAAAAATGTCACAGTGTAGCACTACAATTGACCTTGTAGTAGGATCTCATTATTGCAGTTTTTTATCAAAAGTTGGTCAAGTTTCAGATGCTTTATGCCATTGCCTATATTTTCAGATGATGTGTTTTTTTTTTTTTTTTTTTTTTTACTTTTAGTATGACAACCTTTACTTTTCCTATATCTGGTGGTTATAAGGATCATATTTATTTTTCTTATTAACAAATAAAGTTTAAAAGGAGCTTTAGTTCTGAAAATAAGTATATGTTTTAGTAAAATCAATAAAAAACTTAAAATGGTTTGAAATAAAAAAGCACATGCAAGTCTGTGTGTGTGTGTGATGTAATTAAATTCATTTCAATGTTGGATCCTTGAAACATTGGAGAAGGGGATAAAGCATTAAACACTAAATGAACTTAGGGGGAAATGGAAAGTTTCAGAATTTGTCGGACGATATCAATTTTTTCTTAACATTTTGGATATATCCTTTTTCATTGAGTACACTATTAAAGAATAGGACCAATCGTCTTATTGTGAAATAAGTTATGTCTTTGTACTTAGAAGGTTAGCATAAAATGTGTGCTAGTCTCCAAAACAGCGGAGAGAGTGCGTTTATGAAAGCCCTACTGTAAAACAACGCGAGAGTAATTGGCGACAAGTGTCGCAATTATATACAACAGTCAAGTGAACTGGCTTACTCATCTCTCCAAAATATCGCACCGTGGGAGGAATTAAAGCCACGACAGATTTGACTTGCCCCTCTACACTCAGCGGCGCGAGGGCTTGATTTCGTACAGCGCCGTTCACAAGCAATCATCTTACTGGTATCTTACTAAATGAAACTTGTGTAACTGTATTGCTCACTGCCTGAGTATTTCAGTTATCTCACACACAAGAAGGGAAATATTATTAAACTTTTTATACCTGCTCTTTATTTAGTCTTCATTTATTCTTTTCTACCGTTTTTTGATATAGTATTAGAAATCTTCCACTGAACTCAAAAGAGTAATATTCAAAGCATCTGGATTAATTTAAGCTAAATAAACTACTTCTTTATTAATCTCGATTTTTGTGTGTGTAGAGACCCCCAAATAAATGTAATTCATTAAATAATTTTGAGACTTTCTTGCAGAGAGTGAAAGTTGAATTCAAAACTACTGTATTCTATTTTTTTATTAAATTTTTAAAATACCTTCAGTATAATGAAATGTATTTCTTTAAAAACATTCATTATTTCTTAACCTGAAAAATCCAGAGAAATATTATTACGGCACTCCTCCTTGTTGTTGTCGAAATACGGCACAATATAATTCATCCATCCAATAAATAGGAGCGAACAAACCAAAGAACGCCACAATTTTGCTTTCAGATAATTTTTAAGGGCTTCGTTCCTTTATTGATAGTAATACGCGGTTCGTAATAAGTTGAATGGGCGTTGAATGG
>BMAO01023107.1:140761-202504 GCA_019973975.1 Trichonephila clavata | reverse complement strand
ACGGACTTTTTTCAAAAATCGCCAAATTTTTTTTCGGCGACGGTAGTTGCCAAGGAAGCACAGGGTTGCATCCCCCCCCCTTATTCCCCTTAGCCGCCGGAAACGCCGCGATACTTCCCCCCCCTCCCTCCTGAATAAACAGTTTTGCAAAGTTCCGTCTTCGATCTAAGTTTGCCCCCCCCCCGCCACCTCTGTAGGAAAATTAATGGTGGGGATTCTTTCTAACTTTAGTAGAAGCATAAAAATGAAACATGTAATATTTTTCCTACATAAAAAAAGGAATACCAATATTAAACTAAAAAAGTAGTGAAAGGACAAATTTTTATAGAACTAAATGTAAATAGTTAATGATTATTTTAGCAATACTGCATTGAATTTAAGAATAAAAATCTATTTTTAAGTGATTCAGAATAGTAATGAACAAATTGTTCTATTTATCATCATTAAGCCTAGAAGAGAAACATTAAAATTTAACATATTAAAGCAAATTAACATTAAAATTAAAGTCATAAATTAAATATAAGGAGAATCTTTCTTGCTTACATTGAATAAAATAAATATAAATAGAATTAACTTACCTTGCAGCACTTTATGTATAAAAAATTGTCACACAATGGCCAAAGTCATCACTTGTCAGCAAGATAGATTGTGATAAAAATCGTGGTGATAAAAAAATCTTGATTAAATTCCCCTTTTAAAGAATTTGACCTAAGCCCCTCTCAGCCCAGTTGATGTCCCTAACAATTTCTAAAAACTTATTGAAACAATCCACTCCCTGCTGTTTGCTTCATTTTCTAAACTTATATACAGCAACAAATGAAATTTTAAATCTATTTTTCTATTGCAGGTAGGGAGTGAATCTGTAACATGCTTCCAAGTGCCTTCTATGGTATTTGTGTGGCAATTCGTTACTGGATTTACAAAATGAAGGCTATGATTTAACGTCAAATGATCAAACCTTCTTGTCCTAAATTTTTAAATGCCTTCCATTTGTTGGAAAAATCATAGTTCCAGGCTCTATCCATTCCTTAAAATGTTGACTAGAATCTCACAAGATTTGTTGAGTACTGCTTCCATTCTGAATTCGATTTGTCGACTTCTGCATAATATAGAATAACTTCAATGACAAATTGCCCCCAATCTGCAACTGTATCAGAAGATAAATAGAAATAAGCTTTGGTCTATTTTGTTCTGGTTCCCATGATCAAATGATAAGTGAGACGAAAAATCTCATTTAATTTTAGTTTGCTGCAACTGAACCACAAGCCAAGATGTATGGTTTTAGTTGAACTATACAATCCATGATGTATGGATTTAGTTGAACCACACATTTCTTGTTATTCCTGGAATTTCTGCAAATCTATGATTAACCATCTAAAATAGAATTTTTCTTCCCAAACTTCATCAGAACATTACAATTGCAGTAAAAAAATTCTAATTTAATCGGATGAGTTTTTCTTGCAAAATCTAAAAATAGTTTCCTATCCCTACATATTTCATAAACAAAATCAAGATTAAATACTCCCTTTTCTCCCCAAATGTGGCCTTTTTGCTAGAAAATAAAACAAACTGTTTCTGACAGAACTTTCTTATACTTGGGATAAACACTGCAAATAGTCCATGGTTAGAGGGAACAGGTTACAATATTTAAAGGTATATAAAATAACAAGGTTTTTAAAATTTAAATTAACCACTTTGTAAATTAATAATAATAATGTAAAAATTGATAGTCAGCCTAATCTATAACTGGAATAATTTATCAATAAGTAAAAATGAATGTTAATGAATAACTAAATAATATTAATAAATAATATGGATAAAGGCACATTAATAATAAAAGAATATATTTCCTAATTATGACAAAATGAAGTCAACCTAAGCAATAATTAAATAATTTTTCAGTAATTAAGAAGAAATATTAATAAGTAATATGAATAAGAAATAAGGTAATATAAAAGAATTGAAATACAACCTAATAATTAAAGAATATTCAACCTAATCAATAATTAAAAATAAACTTTAATAAATATTAAATATAACTATTTCTTATAAATAATTTTCAATATAATTAATTTTAAAATAAAATAAAAATTAATAATTTTTTTATTAATAATTATTAATTTTAATATTAATAATAAATATTAAATAATTATGATAAATTAATTAATATTAAATAAATATTCTTTATAAAAATATTAAGAAATAACAGGAAATAAGGCAGCGAATTCTTGTCCGGAAATATCTGTCTGAACAGTTGAAAATCCAAGATGAAAAGAAGGGTGTCTGAGGGAGAATGAATTCCATAGCTCCCCCCCCCCCCCAAAAAAACATTACTGATTGGAAAATTCGCCATAAAACGAAAAACCCCGCGAAACCCGACCGTAAAACAGGGGGAATCATGGTAGACAGAATCTGGCGCAGAATCGCCCGAAAAGGGCGCCAAAAAAACTGCCAAAAAAAAGTCCGTATATCGAACTTGTGCCTTTAATGTGGGTTTTATATTTGACAAATGATTTCTTAAATTATGCAAATGTAAAATTGTCTATCAACTCCTGTTTATGAAATAATTATGTAATTATTTTTAAATGGTTTAAATAAAATATAATTGTTATATTTTGAATGGAAATTTGAAAGAAGGCATTTTCTTTGGTTGTTTTTTTTGGAAAACTGTCTAAATTGTTCTCAATACTCCACTGTGAGTGTTTTCCCTAGCCATAACTTTCATACATCTTCCATGTTTCCTTTACTCTCTCTTTTTGGCTTAAAATGCTTAAAAATAAAATGCAGTATTTTCATCAGTTTTGCATTTTGTTTAATCATACAAAGCTTTTTTATGGAGCAACCTTAAAATTTTAAGATTATTTTTTTCATTGTTTCTTGCTTTCTTATATTGAAGTCTGTCTCTCTTAAGGATACATTTTTCTGTGCATCTTTAAATATTCTACCATACATTGATGTTATATAAGAACTTGATTTTTTAAAAATTTTTTTTTGATTTTTTTTTGTGTCAAATATCTAATTTAAATTATTGTAAAGAAACTTGAAATCTAGGCCATTATGATCTATGATTTTAAAAAATATTTTACCTTTTAGTATTTTTTATGGTAATTAAAAATAACCCAATGAAAAATGGCTATTAAAAAGAAAGATTTATTTTTGAAATTTTGTAAATGTTTTTTAAAATGGTTCTTATCTGTTAATCTATCAGGTTTCTTGGCATTAATTCCAATGATGGTAAACATAGAATAAATAAATTTTTCAAAAAATATATATTGAAATAAGTTAATATGATTAGAACAATTAATATATATTTATTAATGTGCTTAAAATAAAAGTAATATTTAAGTGTCAGCCTATGTGTGCTCTTGAGATATAATTAGTTCCACTTTTTCCTAGTCAAAGAATGATTTCTGCAAAATTTCAAAATGTATTTTAGAGAACTAATAAAATCACATATAGGCTCAAAAAGAGCAGGTGAGATTTACAAAATTCACTAAACACATAAATATTTTAAGCATTATTTCATACACAATTCAGATATCCAAGTTTTACAGAATAGAATAAAGCTTATAAAAAGTAATTTTTTTCTATGCTGTGATGCAATTTTTTTCCTATTTCTAAAAATATGCATGATCAAAAAGAAAATTACGTGATATGGTAAAGATTATTATTTTTGAAGTCTTGTTTCAAGAAATGTGTTTATATATGAATTATTTCATACCTTTTGTAAATTTTTGTGGCATAAAAATTCTTTAAGTTTGATTTGATTGAAAATAATGTATATAATAAAGTTTTATGAATTCAGTTAAATTAACTCATAAATAGCTGATTATGTTTGTTTATAATTAGTTTTAATTTAAATTTCCATGAATCACACCTAATGAATGCTGTTGGAAAATTGTTTCTATACTGTGTTTGGACAAATATCTTGCCTATTACAGTAGCATTTGCATTTCTAAAAAATATATGACCTTAGAAGACTAATTAGTTTTTCTCAAAACACATGGACAATTATTCATGATGCATTCAAAAACTCTTTGCTTCGAAATATAAGCTTCACATTTTGCATGGAATAGTTAATTTTTGTTTCACGAGAGCCTTACAATTGGTTTATATAATCGTAATGTTTGACATGTTACATCTTTTTCTCTTTTTATGACAACATTGCACTGTTAAACTTCTGCAATTGTATCAGTTAAATTTCTAAAACATTTCTCAGATCTCATATTTTCAATTCATTGTATAACTTTTGATTGTTTATTTTTTTATTCGGACAAACAAATAATCCATATTTTCAATTATTGTATTCTTCTGTTGTTTATTTATTTGTTATTATATTTGTCATTTGTGTTTTCTTTTGGATTGGTAGAGCTTTTCGTGTTATTTTTAAAAGTAAAGTGTGTGTGTATAGTTCAAATTACAATATGAAATTTCCTTGAAGTATATGTGTATATATTACTTGATATTTTGCATCAGTAACTCATTATGCTAGTATTATTCTTCTAATGCGTTATGAATATTATTCTTAATATTTGGAAGCTTATTCTTACTCTAATTTCTTTTCCTTGCAACTCAGTAGTATAGGTAAATTACAGGGGTAGGATGGCTGGCCTTTAAACTATGCAATCTTAGTTCCTAATGCTAAGAGTTTGCTATTGTACTACTGAGGGTATTTTATTTTTGACCTATACTGTCTTGTTACACTTCTATTTTTGCTTTGCTATTTTAGATTTATAGTGATTTAATATACAGGTTTTTGGTTTTGTATATATACCTATTTCATTTGTAGCTAGCAAATAGGTACATATATATTTGCTGGTTAAAAATTTAAAAATATCCAGAATTTGGTTTTAAAATTTATTAAGAAAAATATTGTACCTTTTATGTAAAACTTGTTATAGATTTTCTTTTAGAATAATTTTATGCTTGTAAGAACTGACAAAATTAAACTGGATGCTATGAAATTTCTTACTTTTCCATGTGACGTAATTGTGGATGATCAGTCTGTGCAATAAAGATAACCAACTTTTAAAAATTATGTATATCATCCATCCATATAAGTATGTGAGTGGATTTAAGAGTTCCCACATCATCTGTGATCTTCTAGCAGAATATAAATTTCTTGAATTCATTTCATGCTGATTAGGTGTTTGTAAAAATATTCAAGAGTCAATTACATTCTATTCTCTTTCCCAGGTCGTATTACGTAACTCAAAAACAGGTACTTCAAGGGCTTTATCCTTAAGACCTGGAGCTCCAGCTACTTTTTGTTTGATCTAGCATTTTCTTATGTAGTTTGACTTTAAAGTGCTGACTTTTAAGTCAGTTAAGTGTATCTAGTGACTTTTAATGCGATTTCTTTTGTGCGATTTGTTTAAGTGGTATTTGATTTTCAACAGCTTTGGCATCTCTGTAATTTTTTCTGTCAATGTATATATATATACACACTTCAAGACGTTCAGTTCATTTGTTATGAACAGTCTCCCGGCAATGCACGTTGTATTGCTTTCTCTCGTCCCGCCAGCAGCACGCCTTGCTTGAAGACGAAACTGTCAATGGCAGTGACATTTTCAATAATTTGATAAATTAAGAAGACGGACAAGAACGGATTCTTTTGAGAGTGGATAAAATATATAATGGGACCCAGCTTTCTAACAAATAGGAAAAGCATTTTCTTAAGTAGATACCTATTCCGAAAGGAGTTAGAAATTCCATAAAAAAACTTCAATCATGCATATCTGGTTATCATGACGTTTACAACCAACCGACCATCGCCGCAAAAACGAAACACTTACTTTAAGGTGGCAAAAAATAAATCAATTGAAATTGTATCTTCAAGTGACGAAAGCGATTTTGAGCTAATTCATCACAGAAGGATGCGCCCGTTGGATTACGAATAAATTGTGTATGTGCATTTTGAAAACTTTTCCATTCTCACAATGAGAAATTAAATGTTTTAAAAATGTTTCCACGTGTAATTTAATTATTCATTTTGTTTGAAAACTTTTTCTCATAAATTTCGTAAATAACGCATAATAAAATTTTTCTGTTGTATGTCGACAAAGTTGTTAATATTTAGAAAATTTTCGAATATTTTTTGGTTTCTTTTTATGCGGTGCTTATGTACCACACAATAACAGGTTTTACTGTACAGGTCAAAATTAAATGACCTGTATAATATGTTAACAACGTTGAACATAGGCGCCAAGCCTTCCCTAGCCTACATCACTGGGCTGAAAAGAGATTAGTGTATGAAAATAATTTAATAAGTCTCTAAAAATACAAAACCCAAGTACGATAATGACATAAATCTATATACATAAGAAAGAAAAATTATAAAAAATATTTTTTAATCGCACTAAAACTAAAAAAAGATATATATAATTTTAATAAGTATAGCATATATAATTCTAGTTAATGTAAACCATATGTGGTCGTTTATTTATGACTGTATACTGGCCTGTTATATTTCTACACATCGCTTAGACTTAATTTAGATTTATAGCAATTTAACGTATGATTGGTGGTAAAATATTATATATATGTGAGAGTAATTTTAAATAAAGGATTATTAAAGTAGAAGGGAGGAAAAGTTTCAAATATTTTTTTTGTGACGTTTTAGTTGGAATATTTCTGTTTAGAAATTGTTTTGAATAAGAAAACTCCTCCAGCTCTCACCAAAATCCTCTTGCATTGGGGGTCGATGCATGTTAAATCTATCGATGCTTAAACGTTCTCCCGTTGATGTGGTGTAGAAGTTAGGAGAGGGGGTTGTCACATTTCAGGTGTCGTCGTCATCATCTGAATTAGGAGGACCGTCGCCAAAAGCCCTCGAATAGCTTAATAGTGCCGACGTTAATATTCACGTACTCCAGCTGTTCGAATTTAGGGATTACTATTGGAGGCAAAGGTCTGCCAAAAACGACATTCCATTTAGAACAGTCGCGTGCCTCGATAAATAATTGGTTACAGAGACTTATATATATATATATATATATATATATATAAAGCCCGTGTCAAGTCGAAAGTAAGTCCATTTTGAATGAAATAGAGAAGAATTAAGACCATTTTAAATGAATAAGAGAAAATTAGGTTTTAAATTTTAATTTTTACAATTGTGTATCAGAGCTTATGGCGTGACAGGAATATATATTGATGTTCACCCCACAGGGTGCAAGTTTAAAACTCGAAGTATAGAATGGAGCAAAACAGCTTTTGTGTGGAATGAATACTCGTAATTTTAATATGAATTAGCTCTCTGCGCCTTTGAGTTCCTTAAAATGAGAGAAATGTATAGATATGCAGAAAAGATTTCATGACTGATTTCCTTCTTGTGACGTATGAAAAAAATTAGTCATTTGGAGGTCGTCACATTATTTCTGGTTCTGGGAAGGAACTTGTTCCTTCGAGGTATGTGGGTAGTGCTCTGTGTCCTCGACACTTTCGTTTCCCAGCTGCATTGGGAGGAGAGAAAGGGGGAAAACTGTCACATGGGGGGGCTTAAACACGTTCACACAGTCAATTAGTATGAATTGCCTATTATAATTAATTATTGGAACGCGCGTGAAAGTGTTCATGGCCACGAACTCGTGGTGTTATTTCTGTCCGCTTCGCGAGTTCGAGTCCATCTGCCCCACGAGACCCGTCTTGTGACACACGTTCAATTTACCGAGGCTTCATTTGGCACGATGTGGATCTTTGAGAGTGGGTTCATTTTCATGTGTCGTCAGGTTGGATGTTGACCTTCTTTTTGTTAAGTCTTATTCCTGGCATAAGTTTGACAAAAAATGTTCTCAAGATTTAAAAGCATCGCGTTTGAAAATCCATATATAGATGATTTATTATCTTAACTTATGCAAGGCCTTGCGGATTTCTATAAAACGAACATAAATTTCAATGTTCATCAAACTACCCCCCGCATCGTGGGGGGGGGGGTGGATACTTGGGGGCCCAAAGCTTGACTGACGTCAAGTCCGTACCCCATGTAAAATCCGGTTTACGGCTCCAAACCTGACTTTACAGGGGGACCCTAATATTCACCGTTACGCCACTGAATGGTATAGTTTATAAACTAAATCGAGAACACAAAAATTCGTTGAAATATTTTCAGAGTTGAATTCTTGCTAGGTCAAAAATGATTTGCGTGTAAAAATCACATAAAAGAGCATTTTACTTTGTTCCACACGAAGTGACCGAGGGGTCATGCACTTGTGGCCGGTGTGTCACGAGTTCGAGCCCTGGAACCACTGAAGACCCATCGTGTGGAAAGAGGCTCGTTCCATCTGTTGAGGCTCAAAATCCTCCCGTTGGTGGTGTGGAGTTTGGAGAGCTGAGATGTCGTCCTCGTCACTTGACCGAGGTTCAAAATCACCAGGCCCGTCTCCAATGGCACTCGTGTTTCTATAGAGTGCATCTCACTGAACTGTACGAAATTTTTGTTCAGCTGAATATAGACACTCATAAATAAAAATTAATTTTCGTAATATGAACTTTTTTAACAAAATTTCAAGAAAAACCTATGTTAAAGATTTATGTGAAGAATGTTTAAGTCGTTCTTCGATAAGCACACGGAACACAAACCGAGAGGCGTGCGGAGATACCGAGAGAAGAAGAAACTGTTTTTTTTTTAGTGAAGGTTGATTTCATTACAAAAGAACTTAGCACCTGGGGGAGGGGGATGAAGCGCTCCTAGCACATAGGATGATCCTGTTCTAATTTTGGAATCATTACTTTATTGTTTTAAATGCTTATTGTAGCAACAGGAAATATTTATTTTTTATGTTGAAAAAGTTGTTCCCAATGAACTACATTGATGGATGGAAACCTAACGACGATTTTTTTTTTTTATAGATCCGATGCTATTTAAAATTTCAGATTTTTTTTAAACCCTAAGCTTAAGTGGGATTTAGGAAAAGGGGAAATAGATTGAGTTAGACAAAACGCCATCGAAATTTTGTACCTTTTTTTGTAGTTGGAATTACTGCTGACTTTAGTTGTGAACGAAATGAAAACTGTACTTTTTTAAAATTAGAGTACACCCATTCATTATTTGTTCCCATCTGTGGTGCGGTCGCATCGAACATTCACCATACAGAGAGGTGGATGCACGTTAGATCTGGAAGTCCTCACGTTGGCGTGGTGTGGAAGTTTGTAGAATGGAGTGTGCCCAAGTGTCATCCTCGTCATTTAACCGTGGTTCAAAATGACAGGATTCGTTCACCAGTAGTCCGCGAGTGGCTTTGTTCAAGTGTTTCCTAACGTCACACTCTCTAAAGCAGCTAGGGCCGCGGTAGCCTAGTGGTCAAGGTTACGGACTCGTGTTTGGCGCGTTATGAGTTCGAGCCTAGTTCCGCTAAAGACCCGCCGTTCAGAGGGGGCCGATGCACATTTAATCTGTCGGAAGCTCCTACGCCCTCTTGTTGGTGTGGTGTGGAAGTTAGGAGAGGGGGGGGGTGCCAGCTCAGGTGTCGTCCTTGTCACTTGACAATGGTTCAAAATTATGAGGTCTGCCGCCAAGAGCCCTAGTGCAGTTCAATAATGAGATGTTAACTCACTCAACTCTAAGGCCACTTCAGGGCCACTTGGCGACCGAGTTGCTTTGAAGCGCCTAAGTGAATCAGTGAAGAATAAATCAATTTAGAGGCGCTGAAGCCGAGAAAAAAGAAATGTATGTCATATGAGAAAAAGACGAGAGCATCTGACAGGGAGATAGATGAATAAATTGCTGTTGACAAGGATTGGTTTTCGGTCTGTTCCACAAATTAAAAATTATGAACGAGAAATTTACTTATATATAGGATGCGATGTTTTAAGGTAGGGCAACGGCACGTGCCACATTTAACCTTTCTCCATTTCGGCGGCCGCTTTGCCATGGCAACTGAGGAGCGTCGCATGGCAACACCGAAAGTGTCGACCGCTCTACTCATCTAGATTGATACGCTTGGTGATACGGTTTATTTAAATTTTCGCATCAAATGCTTCATTTATAGGAGTTTTTGTATGTATAAATCAAGAAATTGTTAGCCTTTGGCCACGAATTCGAAAATGGACGCATGGCAGTCAACGTAGAATTTTTCTAAATTTTATTGCTTTATTTCTTCTTTTTGCGACGCATGTCATGCATAATGGATGGGACTGTTCTAGCGAACATTATTATGAGTTATTTTCATTCTCAAAACTGCTTTTGCCAAATGTACAACAGCTTGAACTGAGCACATTTTCAAAAGGTTTCAATTTTCATTAAAATTTACTATATTGTATTTCACACATCTGTTTATAATATAGTATTTTTTAAATTTCAAAATACTCCATTTATAATTGTTTCATTTTAACTCGTAAAAGAGTAGCTAGTTTAGCATTACGGAAAAAGTGAAAAATGTGCGAAACATTTTATGTAAGAAAAAAATGTATCCAGATAAAAATCAGTAGTTTGTGATAAATATACCGCTCTCTGTAGGGTAGAGAAGCCAGAATATAATATTAATATTTATATTCTTTTATATCTGAAAAAATATTCCGAATTCGGGCCCTATTAAACACTGGCGTAACTAGCTCTGAGTGGGCCCTGTATTATTACTCTGTTTCTTGGGAGCCTTTGTTTGGGGCCCATTTGCATTTTACGATAGTTTGTTTACAGATTTTGGGCCCCCTGAAGCTTGAGGGTCCGTATCATTGATACGGTGGTAGCTACGTCCCTGATTCGAACATTCGAAGTTTCGTTTTAATGTGTGGTTATGTTTCTATGAAAGTTTTTCCCTGAAAAGAGAAAGAAAATTCTTCTTTAAGACTTCGATTTGATTTAACAAAAAACGCAAGGGAAGATGAGCATTTCTTCAGTTCATTTGTAATTGAAGATTATTTATTTTAAGTAGCATTTGTCTAAATGTTTGTTTCGCTGTTAAGAAATGTTTATTATTAGCACAAAAAAAAGTTAAAACCGTAAGAAAAAAGGTGACACTGATGTTTTGAGAAGGATGTCGAGCCATTTGTTTCTACTGTTTCAAGAAACATGTTGTTAATCTATTTCAAAAGGAAAAATTCGTTTGTCGTGGAATAAATTCGTTTAAGAGCGAGAGCGATAAAGTTCCCGAACTCGTGGGCTGTGTTTTCGCTGCTGTGGGTTCGAGTCCTGCTGCCTGGGAAGACCGCCTGTGGCGAAAATGATGTGCGTTAGATCTGTCGAATCTCGAAGTTCTCGCTTTGGTGTGGTGGGGAAGTTTGGAGAGTAGGTGGCCAGTTGAGGTTGTCATCCTTGTCTTTTAATCGAGCCCTCGTGTAGCATCTGAGTGATGCGTCACTAAAGATTCGATGTGCCAATAAAAAAAAAAAAACGAAAGGAGACCAAAGGGGACTGTAAAACCATTAATAAGAATTAGATTTCAGTGTGATGATAGAGGATTGGTATTTATCCAAAGCATCATTTTCTTTAAAATAAATGTAATCTAATTTTTAATTAGAATAAAATAAATAAAATAAATGTAATAAAATTTTAAAAAATAAATTTTATTTAATTTTTAATTAGATTACATTTATTTTAAAAAAAGATGATTTTAGATTTATTTTAAAAAAATGATGCTTTGAATAAATACCAATCCTCTTTATACAAAAATGTATGAATCTGTGAGTGGATTATTTGATTTTCTGTGTAAAGGAATAGGCTTTCATGTACAAACCGCGGAATAAGACGAATTTCATGTATGCAAGGAGAAATGTTATTATAGAAAAATATTCTAACAATTCAGTAACAAATGGTTTTAAAAAAAAGTAAGCAGATGTAAAGATTTTTTCAGAAATAAAACTTCCGGAATGAACCTTATTTTTGTTGTACATCCTCCTTTCCCGAAATTGACGTCGACTTTTGGGGAAATGACTTTCGTGAGGCATCGCTACAAAGATGGCATTTCCCTCTCACAGAAAGGACGATCACACCTTTCAAGCGAAACAACAGTCACACAATGCATCTCTCTCTGTATTTATATAATAAAAGATTTTCATGATGCTCTGTAATAAATTTATTACGTACTACTGCAACAATACCTACGTTGAACTTAACTCGCCATGTTGGCAACCCCGATTTCCGCATGTGTCGAACATGTTGAATTGGTTACCAAGTGCTTCCTTTCATATAATGTTGCGATAGTACATTATTTCAAGCCCTCGCATGTGAAAAATATTGCAACGATCGCTAGAACTGGAATCGTTGCGTGAAAAGAAAGTGTCATCCGAAGGCTTTTAACAATCAACGGAACGAAATACTCTTTTCAGGAAGCTGCAAGAGCTGTTGGTTTGTAAAAATCTGAGAATATCAATGAAGTATTGGACCACACACACACACACGCATACATATAGCTTCAGTCACGAATTTAACTGAAGAGGAGCTTCAAGAAAGAATTTTTCGAAGAAAAAAAAATAAACTACATAATACATATAAATTACACTTTTTTTCTTCTAAATTTGTGAAGTTAAGATCCATTTCAATGAACGTGGTGTAGGAGATAAGCGTAAGATCATTATTTTTTTTTTGAGAGGTCGTGGAAGCCTAGTGGTCAAAGTAACGGACTCGTGGCTCACGTGTCCTGGGTTCGAGCCAAGTACCTCTGCAGACCCGCCGTGTAGGGGAACGATGCACGTTAAATCTGTTGAGGGCTCAAACGTTTTCCCGTTGAGTGGTGTGGAAGTTAGGAGAGGAGGGTGCCAGAGCTCAGGTGCTCGTCCTCGTCACTTGACCGTGGTTCAAAATGACGAGGTTCATCGCCAAAAGCCCTCGTGTAGCCGAACAGTGCGACGTTCATATTTGTTCACTCACTCGCTTGTTTTTTGAGATTGTTTCTGATCCCCAAATTTTGTTCCCGTAATTTTAAGTTGTTTTCTAAAATATATTCAAATGATTCATTCTGCCCCCCCCCCCCAAGAAATACATATTCTTGAAGGTGACGTTCACATACGGACTCCCCCACTGCCAAGCACGTTCATAGTTTTCTCTTCTCCTTTTTGTCTATCGGAACTAAAGATGTTGAATATGCTGTAATGCACACAATTCCAATGAGATATCGAATGACGAGTGTTTATCATTGATTTTACGAAGGATTGTCTGGCTTTTCTTAAAAGAAACACACACACATTGTTCTCGCGGAACTTTTATGTACATCAGCGCTTGTACATTTGCGTCTTCATCGACCAATTTCGTTTGAAATTAAAAACGACACTTGTTGATCGAATACTAAAAATCTCTAAAGAATTCTAACTTGGAACATTTTATGATTGGCATCTTTTCTTCCATCGCCGTCACTTTTGTTTTCGATTCTTTTTTTTTTTGTTTTTTTTGTTTTTTGCTTTTTGTCAAGCAGTAAATAGTCGGGGATAAATGAAGCAAATGTCATTTCATTTGTCTCTTTTAGGGTGAAAAGTAATCAGTTGTTGCGATCCCGGTACATTTTACACGGAACTGCTTACGGTAGAGCTTCATTAAAGCCAGGCCTAATTTATCTGTTTTGGATTTCCGTTAACGTTGTAATTTCTTTCTTAATTTAAGGCTTCTTCATATGTATCGATTAGGGATGGTTATTTTTGGAACAAACAAATTATCGTGATTACGTGTTAATTGAACTGATGATCCTTATGGTTTTTGCCCAGTTTATTTCTATTAATAAAAGGAAAAGTTTGGGATAGGAATAGAGAGAGAAGACAAAGAAGGACTCGGAAAGCTTTAGTTTGCATGTAAAAGAGTTTTTCAAAATTTGCTCTAGATTTTTTTAAATGCAATGTCGAAGTGAGTTAGGTTTCTTTTTCAATTCCTATTATTAGTTCACTCTCTCCCTGTATGTATATATATATATATATTCTATATATATTGTCCAAATTTTCAATCGTTAATAAAATACTTTCTATTCATCCACACATTAAAGTTCAAATACATTTTTTTTAAACTTGTAGTGAATGACACTTGATGTTAATACAGTTTTTTCAAATATAAATTCATTAATTCTATTTACTTAATGAATAAATAGTAACAGACACAAAAACAAAAGTTCAACAGCATATATAGAAAGGAAAATTGTTCGTTGTGTCCCTGTAGCGCAATGGATAACGCGTTGCACATCCAAAAGTCTTAAAATACGCGGACTGTCGCCAAAAGCCCTCGCGTTGCTAAACAGTGCGACCGACGTTGATATTCACTCACTTACTCTATCTAAAGATCGTGGGTTCGAATCCCACTTGGAATGGCCTAATTTCTAAAAATGCGATTTCTTTTTTACTATACTATTTTGTTAGAATAATTAAATTTAATTAATAAATAATAATAAATAAACAAAAATAGTCCCAACACTATATATAGAATGAGAAAAATGGAAGATTGTTTGGAAAATCGCTTTCTATTTTGTCACTTAATTTTGCGATTGTGTCAAACGTATGTACATGTTTATATCAATTGTAACTTTTTTTAATTAAGAATAACTAAAATTAATTTTTTCTTTGTTGACTTAAGTAGAAATTGGCTTAAAATTTCTTTTTATATTGCTTGTTCTGTATATCTCTCTTTTCTGTAACACTTCAACAATTCGTTACAGAATTACGATTTTAACACTATCTGAGAGATCTGAATATATTATAAAGACTGATTTTGTTTTGGAACGTGTAATAAAATACCAAAATTTTGGCACATTTTCAAAGAAACCACTGAAAATCGGCAATTTTTATTTATTTATTTTTTAAATTTTAATTTCACTATATCCAGAAGCCTGTGTCGAAACGACATAAAATTGATACGTGACGGTTTCGCATTGTACTTAAAAGTGAACGAGGTGGATGGGATGGGTGTTACACAAGTTTTTAAGGTATCCGACTACCCTAAAACTGTAAAAAAAATTTTATGATTTTATTTTATGGGTCTTCTTATTAGTTTTATAAAAATACCAAGTTTATCATTTTCCGTACACTAGAACAAAAACTACAAGTGTTTTACACTCATGTCCATAAATTAAGGATAATGAAGTTCAGGCAAAGAAAGAGACAGAAGCAAAACAAATTTGACTTATTTGTAAAGACTATTTATTAAACAAAAGGTAAAGAGCAAAAAGATGCTATATGTTTGACATAATTAATAAAAATTGCGATTTTTAATCCCTGGAGAAAATTTCAAAAAAGAACCTATTTACAAAAAACAGTGTAACATGATTAGTATGATGGTTAATACGGAGTATGTCTCCCGGACGATGCAATACAGGCTTTACAACGCCTACGCATGCTGAGTATCAAATTATCAATCTGATCTTGGGGAATATTACACCATTCATCGAGCAATGCCCTCCGAAGTTCCGGTAGACAGGTGGGAGGGGGTTGACGGACTGCAATTCGTCCGCCAAGCATATCCCACACATGCTCTATTGGATTCAAGTCCGGTGAGTATGCTGGCCAATCCATACGGGTGATATCCTCCGATTGAAGGCATTCGTCCACAATGTTTACACGGTGAGGACGGGCGCTGTCATCCATAAACAGAAATTCAGCACCCATGGCACCCCGAAACAAACGTACAGGTTGTTCCAGAATGACATCCCGATAGATGTGGCCTGTCATCGTTACACTCTGAACATGCAGGTCAGTTCTGGAACCAAGAATAATTCCTCCCCAAACGAGCCATCCTGCACCACCGTAACGGTGTCGTTTAATGGTGTTCTCTTGGTGGTAACGGGTACCTGGCGCTCTCCATATGAAAGTTCGGCGAGAATCAGGCCGCGGTGGCCGAGTGGTCTAGGCATCGGATCATGGCTAGCGTGTCATGAGTTCGATCCCAGTACCACTAAAGATCGGGCGTGTAGGGCCGCGATGCACGTTAAATCTGTCGAGAGCTCAAACGTCCTCCCGTTGGTGTGGTGTGATAGTTAGGAGAGGGGGGTGCCAGCTCAGGTGTCGTCCGCGTCACTTGACCATGGTTCAAAATTACGCGGACCGTCGCCAAAAGCCCTCGTGTTGCTAATCAGTGCGAAGTTAATATTCTCTCACTCTCACTCACCCGGCGAGAATCAGTCTGCAAACTAAACCTGGACTCGTCGGAAAACATCACACAAGACCACTGTTGCGGTGTCCACAATGCATGTTCTCTACTCCAGGTTAATCGCAGGCGACAGTGAGTTACGGTAAGGGGAACACATCTGACAGGCCTACGAGCATATAGACCAATGTGCCCTAAGCGTCTGTACACGGTCTGCCTTGAAACTGTCGTACCGGTTGCTGAAGATAGCTGATGAGATAGGTCTGATGCTGTGCTCCGTCTGTTTCTTTTGGCAGTTTCTGCCAAATACCGGTCCTCATTCGGTGTTGTAACTCAGGGGCGACCTGTGCTGTAACATCTACTCACATTACCATCATCTTGGAATCTTTGCCAAAGCCTGGAGATGACACTCTGGGCGATTTCAAGTTCCTCGGATACTTCTGGCTGGGTACGTCCACATTCCAGTCGTCCGATAATTCTACCACGTAAAAAATCATCCAAATGCTTCCTTTGTGCCATAACTATGCGGTTATTGCACTGAGAGGTTTTTAAAGCGCTTGTGAACAATTTTACTTCTTTTCCACCATTCCTTATATACCCCTCTCTTACACTCTCGTCATTGTGACGTACTATCCGCGCCATCTGGTGGTTTCCTGTAATTTGCATATTCTTCTTCAAGATGTGTGTGATAATTCTACAGGTGAAATTTTTATTTTAGAGTTCAATTTCTGTGTGATTCTGAATTATCCTTAATTTATGGACATGAGTGTAGTAAAAACAGATGTCATTACTTTAAGTAAGATGTCATACTTTAAAACGCGTTTTACTCGAAATGTGATTTTTTGAAAGTAATCAAACGGGGTCAGCGATTGCCAAAAAAGTTTTGAACATAATTAACGGAAATTTTTTCTGTAAATTCTGTATAATAGTAGAATTGTTTTAACCTTCAGATTTATCAATCACTGTTTTATTACAAAATTTACAGTCCCTTACGTGAATATAATCACTGTCTTTTTAAGCATTTTCATATAGTAACCGAGATAAAGTGCTCTAGTTTTCGTAAAAAGGAAAATCTCTCTTATCCTGTAGGTCATTTCAAAATTGAATAATATAGCAACACATTAGATTGAAAAAATTGAAAATTTGTTTATAAACCTTTGGGCAGAATGGGCCGCGTTTGTGCTATTTTTTGTCAATTTTTACCTATTTTTTCCCATTTTAGTAATATATAATAATTTCTTTTTCTCTTAATTTTAGCACATTTTTCTTAAAATGCACTAAACAAATCTAAAAATAACAACAACAAAAAATCCCCATATCTCCTTTTTTTTTTAAAAAAAAAAAAGTTGTCGCAACCAGTTGGATATCTTAATTGGATAATCAGTAAGTTTTCACTTTTTTTTCCTCCCCTGCCCCTTAACGAAGAAGGGAAAAACGAATCTCTTTTCGTGGTTTAAGATATCCCACTACGTTCAAAACCGTATATTGCAAAAGTGTTCAAGTGACACTAAATATTAAAAAATATATATATTTGTTTATACGTTTTTGTAGAATTGCTGGCCCGAACGTAGTAGGATAACTTAAGTGTGAATCTAAAGATGACATGGCTTATTTTAGGTGGTACTCCTATTTATTCGTTTGTTAGTGGCGTAACGGAGAAAATTAGGGGCCACCTGTAGAGTCAGGCCGTGGGGTCCCCTAGAATCCTGTCCCCTCCCCGTTATGCGGGGGTGTTCGTTATGTCGCTGTCGTTTGATTTTTGTGTCAGAATTACTATTCTTTTTCGAGTGAATCATTATAAAAATGTATTCTTTCAAAAAAAAATCACTGAACATTGTCCACAATTTGGAAGTGTGTCATTGTTAAAAAAAAGTATTTAAAAATTTTGGATGTGTCTTCATGTTTATTAAAAAAATTTCTGAGCAAGCGAGCGAGCTGATTATTTTAATACCAGTCACAGTAGACGGTGATGAATAAAGCGGTTCTAATGGAGAGCAACAGTCGAAAGAATGTAGTTAATGTGTTAGGGCAGCAGTAAATCACGTTGTTCGCCTTCGTCACCCTGTGATGAATGTCTGTCACCTGCGCACGCTCTCGGAACCTGAATCCACAGCGTCCAGACAATCGCTCTGTTTGCTTTGAGCCCTCTGCAACAAGTCCCCCCCCCCTTCTCGTACGAAGAATGCGATTTTATCCCTCTCTAGATGATTTTTTAAGGATGTGTTATCATTAATTTTAATGTGTATGAATATATTTTATTTGTTATTTTGTTGCTTTGCATATAAATTTCGACCTTCGAATCTAAGACCTCGCGGATGGTCAAGGTAGTTTAGTGGTCAAGGTCATGGCCTCGTGTCAAGGTCGCTGTGTGTCATAACGTCCTCCTGGTGACGTTGTGTGGAAGTTAGGAGAGTCGCCCATCCGGTATTGTGGTTAGCAAACGCAGACTGCTGTGCCGTAGGGCCTGGGTTTGAATTCCGGAGAAGGCATGGAGGAAGTTTGTAAATGTATAGTGGTTTTGCGGCATGGGAGTACTGTAAATAGCCATCGAGCCGCAAGTTCTATCGTGCGGTTGGTGAAAGAGGAAGAGAGGTGGGAGGTCCCTGACCCATCTGGGGTGTTCTCCTTCTAAATTGGGGTGGAACCGACTTAAAAATCGTACTGTCACCTGAATGGTGCTCAAGCCTGCGGCCGACGACATGCGCACATCTAGCCCCTTGCCACGATGAATTTCGTGGGCCTGGATGTGACGCGGTAGAGATCAGGTGGCATAAGAAATAACAACTCAGCTGGGAGAGGAGAGGGATCTTCCTCGTTACTTGACCGAGGTCCGTCGCCAGTAGCCATCGTGCAGCTCTGTAATGCGACGTCACTCAATGTTTTATTTTTAAAAAAATAATGTCTGCCAAAAATTGTTTCTCTATCTCTTTTTTCCTTTGTAATGAATTATGTTGAAAACAACTTACCAGTATTTATCAAAGAGTCAGTCGAAAAGTTAGTTGCTTTGTTTTAGAAAACAAAACGATTGACATTTTCCCCTACCTTTATTTATATCCTAAAATTTAATTCAAAATCTATTTTTCGACATGATTACCTGTTTTATGCAAACTTCTGTCGAGGTGTGGCGCAAGGTTTTTATGCATTTCATCTCATCATGCGAGTGGTAACATCGTTTTAAAGGTGCTTCTTTTATGGAACGAAAATCATGGAAGTGACACGGTGATGACTTCCCACCAAAACGTTTTCTGAAGTTTGTGCTTTGTTCCTTAATGAGCGTACTCAAACATGTTGTATTACTTCATAATAGCTTGACGTGACATTTTCACCCTATACTTTACGCAGCTTACAATAAATGTCAGTCCGCCCACGAAGAACGCATTTCTAATTAGGATGTCATATGCAGCTGCCATGTTTACACTGATTTTTACTTCGATATGAATATAGTCAATTCATATTGAATTTCCTGTTTAAACACGAATATGACGAAGAAAAGCAGCTTATGTTTAGAAAAGTGTATATGTTTACGGATAGTAGAATACATGGTAGGCATGTCTTGATTCGTTTCGGAATTTGATTTCCTTTGACCTGTCGCTTGCGTTGAGCGTCGGGAGCATCTCTGATGAGCGTCCAACAACCAATAGTACCGTGGTCCAATTTTCCTGTTACCATTTTCGCATGTAGTCAAGTGAGTGAATATTAACGTCGCACTGTTCAGCTACTCGAGGGCTTTTTGCGACGGACTTCGTAATTTTGAACCATGGTCAAGTGACGAGGACGACACCTGACCTTGCACCCTCTATCCTAACTACCACATCACACCAACGAGAATACCTTTGAACTCTCGATAGATTTAACGTGATTCCTCCCATATACGGCGGTTCTTCTGCAGTAGTAAGCTCGAACTCATAACAGGCCTCTGCCACGAGGACTGTTACGAGTTCCTTGACCACTAGGCTACCGCAGCCATCTGCATGTAGGCAATGTTTTGATGAAAAGTTCTGTTTTTCGCTGACCTTGCCGTCATTATCAAGGAAGAAATTCGACTTTAAAGCCTTACTAGTTGTGTAGCCTGGCATGGCACGGACTTTTTCGAATGTATAACGTCTTCCCTCTTTTTTTTCCCCAGGGAAATTTCAAATCGAAAAAAAACCTTAACCAAATATAAACCAGATTTTACCTAATTTAACAGATTTATTTCCTAAATTTAATGAAGTTAATTTGCATTTACAAGGAGACAGCATAAATTTTATTAAAACAATGACCATCATTTTAGCGTTTCTCGCCAGAATTAAGCTAAAAGAGTATAATATTGGGCGTCGTGAATTTTTCCAGTTTCTTAATTTGTCACCACCAATCTGCCAGGAAAATGATGTTGTAACCTATATTCAACATTTAAATGCTCTTTATTCAGATTTTGAAACTAGGTTTGGGATTGCTTTGTCTATGGTAATTATCACAGTAGGCAATGCATTCGTAGGGTCAATTTGAAAAAGAAAATGTCATATTAAA
Source organism: Trichonephila clavata (assembly GCA_019973975.1). NCBI lineage: Eukaryota > Metazoa > Arthropoda > Arachnida > Araneae > Nephilidae > Trichonephila > Trichonephila clavata. The sequence continues at coordinate 182,004 of BMAO01023107.1, read as the reverse complement.
AGAGGAACTGATTGGAATAAACAGTAACGGATATCTTAAAGTATAGCTTAAAAACGGATTTCAGAAAGAGAGAGAGAGCAATTTTGGTTTTAAAAAGATTTGGCCGTTGTTTATCCCGAATTATGGAGTTTTGTGAGAAAGCTTTAAATTGCTTTTCCTAATGATGATGAGTTTCAACGCGGTTGCGTATCTCCAAAATAAAAATAAAAAGTAAGTAAAAGAATGAGCACTTCTAACCGAGGAGATTTAGGGTTAAACTTGACCAGGTTGATGCCAAATATTAAAAAATTGTTATTGAAGTACCAGATTCATCCCTCCCATAATAAAAATTTATTTGCTGTGATAAGTTATTTTTTGTATTAATTAAATTTTAATTTAATATATGTTTCTTACTATATTCCACTACGGTTAGAAATTTAAGCCTTTTAATGGGAGTAGCTCTATATAGAGCTGTGTCAAAAATACATTTAGGTTAATAAACCTGCAAAAATTCAACATTAGGCACCAAAACCGTAAAACATGGATAGGGGTCTATGAGACAAAAAGTTTGAAAACCTCTGTACTACAAAATCAAAACAAACATGCGGTTTCACGCGCAAGAGTTAAGTGAGATGCTAGTCATAGTTGGTAACAGAGTGTTGCCAGACACAACAGAAGCCAATCGACTTTTTTTTGAATGTGATATTCGTGCTCAGCATGTTAAATTCATTCAAAACACTTTCACCTGAAGAGCAATTCATTCTCGTTCAGTGTTACCAGACAAGGAAATCCGCTACGTCATACGATACAAAGAACGAAGAGAGTGTTGCCATACAAGATTTCATCTAAATAACCTTTCGCAGATAGTGTTATTGACTTTTAGACGGTTACCGGTATGAAAATTGTTTTTAAGCACCCCCCCCCACCCCCACCCAACATAAATGACCACCGAAACACTCCGCATTTTATGATATGCTTAGGGACTAGGGGAAAAAATGGGTTGAAACGACCCTGAAGGAAATCACAGTTGCTGCTGCAGTTTTAAATCGCGGCAATTTCTCCTTTTACATTTTATTCCTTTAAAATAGCAAACGATTTTATTCTTGAATTTTTTTTTTTGCATTTCATCGGAAAATAATATGCGAATATTTTTATCATATTAAAATACATTAAAAGAATATCTCGTTGTATTTGCTTTTTTTTACCGAGTGGATTATGAAAATGTTTTTGATTAGTACTGTAATTCACAGAGACATATTTTTATTTGCTTTTAAAATTGAAAGCTTTTTGTGGTACTCTTTTATAAATTAAATGGTCAAGTTTATTCGAAATTTTTTCAAATGTGAATGGAATTTTTGATCTAGATACATAGGAACTTTATTATACAGGAAAACTTCACACAATAAAGTGCATTGACGAAAGGAATATACATATAAGTAATATGGATTCAAAAAAGTGTATGAGAAAACCCTCGTATAACAGGAATCTCAAAGCACAGTTTCATTCAAGTGCAATTTGAGAATTAGAATTACCCTTGTAAAATATGTTATAAGAGCAAAAATTAAAATCTAGAAATTTTTTTGTCGAACACGGTACAAAATAAGAGATTTTGAGAGTACAAGTTATTTCTCATTGGAATTTCTCACATTTGAATTGAGGTTTATTAAAATTTGAAATCCATTTTACCCGTAGAATATTGTATTTAAAAACTTTGGATTCTATTTGTATTTAAAACAAATTAATGTAATGCTTTTAATGAAAATTACTTAAATAAATATATTTATTCTAATTATAGTAATATAGTAATCTATGTGCTTTAATTTTTGGAATCTTACTCCTCTTTTGCACTAATACTTTAGCTTGTTTTTGACGTTTAATACCAAGCAATCCGTATAATTATAATTTTCTGTATTTCTTTACCATTAAGGTGATTTTACTCAATACTTTCTTAGATTTGATTTTACACTCACCGTCCAAAAGAATCTTTTAGGAAATCTAATCTTTTATTACACAAATATGTAATTATGCATTATAACATTCTATGTGAGCTTAACTGTGTGAAGCTTTGCCCTACTTTCTATCCGAAATCATTTAAAGAAATTATAAATTCGATCTTATCAGAATTCATCAGAATTTTTACTAAAACGAAGGTTGTGTATTACTTTATTCTATACAAATGTTAAAATATTTTGTACGCATTTTTATTCACAAACTAGTGAACGAGCTCTTTCACCTTTTTTCCCTCCTGGATCATAATGGAGGGGGGGGGAAGCGAAACACACACTGTCCATGGAGATAAGCGTGTTGCGTCACATATGGAGTAAAATGTGTTAAAAAATTCAATGAAAGTTATTTATAATATTAAAAAAAGTCAGTACATATAATAAATTATGGTAAAACTTTCGATATACCGTACGGGAAATGGACTCTGGATAGATAGGGCATTTTATTTTAAAAATCCGCTTGTTTTTTAAACTACTACTACTAATATTAATATTAAATATATGTTTTTATTTTTCTGAAACTTGTCTCTACTTATTTTTAAACATTAATAACAATGTTTCGGTTGAAAGTAACGCAATGTTATTGAAAAATTATCGTTAGTTACCATGTCATATGTCTTATAATAATATTTAAGAAATTGATTTTAATGTAATATATTTTCAAACCCTTCATTCTAATTTTTTTTTACTTAAATATGTGTATCATTTCATTCCATGAACAAGATCTTAAAGAAAAAAAAAATGACGAAAATGGAAACTTAAAATATGAAATAGACGTCCAATCAACGGCTGGGGGGGGGGGCTTGTATATGTCAAAATAATCAGAAATCAAACGGACATTTCTCTTCAAAACATAGAGCATTAACCAAAAAATATCCGTCCGATAACCGAAGCTGGTTTCACTCGAGGCAATTTTGTGCCAGTCAACTCGTTTTCTGTCACCGCACCTCTGGTTTGAAGAGGAGAGAGAATTCCTTTCACACGTGGGTACATAATCGACCGAAAAGGAAGTACCGAACTCATCGGCTCAATCCGGAAGCAATAATGAGCTTTCTTTACTTTCAGTACACAAGTAGCCACTTGTGGAGAACGTACTTTCCGCAATATCCTTTTAATTGAGTCAACTACCTGAGAGCGCGTTGCTTTCGAGAGATTGAGGGAGTGGCACATTTAGGAGTACGCGTTGACCGCGCTGCCGTTTGTGCGGCCCAAGTGACTTCGTATGAAAGGACTAAAGCAATAGTTCCCTAACCTTTTAACCCATGGACCCCCCTTTTTTTTGTCAGAACTTGTCCATGGACCCTCTTTTTTTGTCAAAACTTTACCAATGACCCCCAAGTGAAAAACGTACATCAATGCATAGTATAAAAATTACAAATTAACAAAAAATTGAAGAATTATTTATTGAAATTATAACTTTTGCTTAAAAAGAATTAATGACTTGGATGAAATTGATGAAATGTTATGAGTTTATTTATATCCGCCTCGGTGTTTGTAAGTAGCAACAGCAAATCCCCACGAGCACTGGTTTTTAGTCGATTTCTTTTTTTGTGTGTGAAGAGGTTTTTTACGGCACTGAATCCACGTTCTACCCAATTGGAAGACGGGAAAGTAGTCAACAACTTCTGTACAATGATCCATAATGCAGGATATAAAATTGGGATCTGTTTTTGTAACCAGAATGTGGGCTATCCTTCTTCAAACATTGGTTTAAGTCCCACATTTGTGGATATTTCAATAAGATGCCCCTGTATTAGTATGGATTTATCTGTATTTGGAATTTGAGTCAGTCCAAGCGCAAAAGGGGTTCAATACCCAGTCTGGAATATCCAAGTGAATTATTGTTTTTTATTTAATGTTTTATATGTTTTTTATTTCCATAAAAATAAAAATGGATCAAAATTTTTTTATTTTATACCCCCTGACATTGTTCAGGGACCCCCAAATCAATTTAAATTTTCCACGGATCCCTTGAATAATACCGAGGATCCCTGGAGTTCCGTAGGGACCACTTTGGGAACCACTGGACTAAAGGAAGAGAGTTGATCAACACATGAGAACGAGTTCCATGTTGGTTCTTCTCTCTTGAAAGTCTGCCGACCTTTTGTAGTACATCAATGGATCTGTTTACGATGTCGCCTCTTGATGCGCCTACTTATGTCTGATTCTATTGGTTATATTTTTTCTTGCGTAAAATGCATGGTTCCATCCTTTAATATAAATACTGTTCGTACTTAAACGATACAATTTTAAGTTGCCCGAACCAGACCTTGAGCGTGAAGTGACCAGGGCAAGGAGAGAAAGAGCGTGTCGCCAATAGCCCTCAGATACGACAGGGATTTGTATTTAAATAATTTTATTTATTGATTCTCCAGTGCCTTTATTTCTCCTTTTTTCGCAGTCATTCCGTTGCTGCGTGCGGTGCTTGTCAGTAGAAACCAGTTGCAGATGAATTAATGCCCTTCCTATCGAGGGTGACGTTGATTTCGGCCCTGGACGTCATCCAGGAAGCGGTTGTCTGCGCTCCCGTCTCGACGGCTGCCACAGAAATCACTATTTCAATAAAAATTCAATTTAAATGAAGTATCTGCTCAAAAGAAGCATGAGGGAATCCAGCGTAAATAACCTAACATTTTCCATTTCTTTTAAAAAGACCAACTGTAAATGGTGATGTACAGTGGCGTAAGGAGAACATTGGGACCCCCTGCAAAATCAGGTTTTTGGGCCCAAAGAATACGTACTTGGTGTCAATCAGGCTTTGGGACCCATAAAATCCTGTGACCCTCACGCGATGCGGGGTTGTACGTTACACCAATGGTGATGTATGCAGTGAAGCTTGAAAACTGGAAGGCACAGAAAAAAATTCGAATGGCGAATGTTTTTTTTTTTTAGAGAAAAAGTAATTTTTCTTAAAGATTTAACTCGTAAGTTCTAAATAAGATAGAAACAAAATTTAAGCACCATTTTAAAGAAAAAAGTTCAAAATTTATAATAGCATCAAAATTCAAAAATCGAAAATTTTGGCGAAAATGACGTTTTGAAGGTGTACGATACCTAAATGGGTTAATGCAGAAATCTATAAAATTTGAATTAACCAGAATTTCGAAGAACAGTAAATAAACTTTAGTTTTTAGAAGAGAAAATAAATTATTTATAATAACCTTCCCGATTTCTATTTCATTATTCCATTCCGAAGCTCTATATTTCTTCATGAATAAAATTACTTGTAAAAGTTATTTTTTCCAGATTAATAAAAATCAAGAATTATAAAATATTTGTAACGGAGAACAACGTACTTCCTTGGTTTGTTGTTGTTTCGGCGTCATTTCGTTTGTCTTTTCTGTGAGCGCTAGTTGGAAAGAATCTGCAAATGTCATCCAAAAGATGCTTGTGTACCTTTCACGGAAACCTCGATAAGGCATGCTTAAGTTTTGTTTAGGGTATCACTTGAGAATTGTTCAAATGTGATTTCGGATATTTTATGTTGTGACGTTTTTGCACCGCACAGGTGCGAAATCGGTTTCTTTTATGTGGGTAGCATAGCACCGTTCCTATGCACACATGCATCCCTAAATATTGCGGGGTCCATTCATCTGACACTACGCCGAAACCGATGAACCCAACGGCTGTACACATGTGTAAGCCAGAACCCTGGGTGTAATTCGAGGTGTCAGAAAAGAACCGCCCCACCCCAACAATGGAGAAGTCAATCCTTTGAAAACATCAGAGAACGGTTGTGCTGTCTCCTCCTTCACAAATAACATATTCTGAAATGAAATAATCAATAGAATGAATAACTTCTATGTTTATGTATGAACTGTAATTAATAGCTGTGACGTTAATAAATCATTCATTTAATTTCTTGACTCTTACACGCGCTACCATTAATTTTCCCAAACGTCGCCATGTGTTTCGATCCGTAGTATAATTGTGCGATATGTGTTCATTTTGACAACATAAATCCGAAGAGGGCGAAAAGAAAAATATAATGTGAGCATTCATATTGTGAAAGACGGGTTTCGTACCGCAATTTTGTGTAATAATAAATTTTTTTTTGCTAAATTTAATTTTTTTTCTTTTCAATTACTGGATGTACTGCTGCGTCATTTTTAACTCTCTAACGTCTTTCCTGGACAACTTGTTGTCGTCTTTTCGTTTTTTCAGTCTTACGATGGCTTTTCATATTGCTGTAATATCGCGTGACAGAAATGATTGAATAAAATTGTTTCAGAATTCAGTTGCGAAATCCTTCCTATTAAAGAGGGATTTTGCCTGTCTTGAATTTCGGAAATATTACATTTTAATGTGTATGCGATCCATCTCATTTTTAACACAAACTTCCCTTTAGAGGAGGAAGGGAACTTGTTTTTGGAACGCCCCGTGTCTACACTACTCGTAAATTTTCATCCGTAATTAAAAATAACATGCGCTTTGCCATTCTCAGTTCCATCCTGTAATATTTATAGTGCATTTAAAAGATGCTTTAAAATATATTCTTATAATATATATATATATATATTTGCATCTATTTATGCTTTAGTTGCTTTTGTGAAGGAAATTGCTTTATTATTGCGTTAATTCTCTAATTTTCATTCTTGAGAAGTAAACCACTTAAATACCATTACATCATGAATACTTTTGTAATATGAAGTTGAACCACCTTTTGCCCTCAAAAAACTCCCAACACCCGGTGCGTCATCTGCTCCTCTGGTCCCCAAACCCCGGACCGGTACCGTTCCTTGGATCAAATGGTACCGGGTCCCCCAAGGAACATTCAATTGTTTCCATTTTCTTTGATCTGATGTATTTCTCTCTGGTGCGACTCTCTATAGAAATCCCTTTATATTCCATTTTATCATTTTGTATTCATTTTTTGGTGTAACTGTACTTTATTCTGGAAATATGTTTAAGTTTAATTTAATTAAAATTATTAAATCAAAAACAGTCTAAAATATAAACCACCAATGTCCCTCCCTTAGCGGGCCTCTTTAATGTTGACTGATCCGCGGTGGTAAAAAAATTGTGTGGGAAGTATGGATCTACTCGACAAGGTGTTGATAGGTACTCAGAGATGCCAGGTAACGTGACCAACCACAGATGTTGATTTAGATTCATTTCAGGCAAATTCGACGGTCAAGACATGATTCGAAATTCTCCAGAAAGCTCCTCGAATCACTCCTTGACGATTCGACCCTCATGACATGTTACATTATCTTGTTAGTAAATGCCTTAACCCGCCGTTTCCATGAAGTGTACATGATTTCCAATCATATTCACTCAGCGCACTAATGACAGAGACAGAAACATCTCAAAACTCTTTGAAGCACTGGACCGAGCGAAATCTTAAGTTTCTTTGTGGACCTTATGCAGAAGTAGGGCTTACCTATGACTTTTAAAGTAGACAGTGTACAGCATGCATTGTCAAATACTTGTCATGTAATTTGAAATATGCACAACGCGCAATCTCAAAAAAATCTAGGGAGGCCGCTGTGGCCGAGTGGTCTTGGCATCGGATCATGACTAGCGTGTCATGAGTTCGATCCCAGTACCACTGAAGACCCGCCGTGTAGGCGAGTGATGCACGCGTTAAATCTGTCGAGAGCTCAAACGTCCTCCCGTTGGTGTGGTGTGGTAGTTAGGAGAGGGGGTGCCAGCTCAGGTGTCGTCTGCGTCACTCGACCATGGATCAAAATTACGCGGACCGTCGCCAAAAGCCCTCGTGTTGCTAATCTGTGCGACGTTAATATTCTCTTGCTCTCACTCACTCACAAACCTAGACACAACTAGGCGAACGAATCCCATTCTCACAAACCGATGACTAATGACTTGATAGTATAGGTGCGCGTCATACGCCAGATTTTTGCGATACTTTTAAATGCATTGTTAGGTAAAACTAACTCCTTCTATAACAAATGTACCACATTTCATTAGACTTTTTACTTCAGAGTGGAGCTTCAAACTTGGAACATTTCCATTCTGGGTGCCCGTAGCCTTCTGTATAAAGTCTTTTGTATCCTGTTTCTATTTTTATACTTTTGTTTTTGCTCCTGTTATGCTGGATATCATGTGGCTGCGGTAGCCAAGTGGTCTAGGCATCCGATCGGGGCTAGCATCTCATGAGTTTGATCCCAGTACCACTGAAGACCCGCCGTGTAGGGGAGCGATGCACGTTAAATCTGTCGAGAGTTCAAACGTCCTCCCGTTGGTGTGGTGCGGTAGTTAGGAGAGGGGGGTGCATGCTCAGGTGTCGTTCGCGACACTTGACCATGGTTCAAAATGACGCGGACCGTCCCCAAAAGCCCTCGTGTAGCTGAACAGTGGGATGTTTATATTCACTCACTCACTCACTCACTCATGCTGGATATCATCATCCAAAGAAAACACGCAAGGCGAAATTAAAATTTTAATTCTTAACGCTACATGAGGTCTTATTAAGTAAATGCCAAGTATTTGGTCATTTTCAAATTTAAAATTGGGGGAGGGGGAGCGTTTAAGAATATTTTGGTTAATTTTTGACTATCTTCACGAAATTATTGATTGATCGTGAATGTCTGAATGAACTGTGTTTTCTTATGTGGATTGGGGGGAAAAATCTGTAGGTTATAAATTTTTACGGCACATTTTCAAATAATATTTATTTGACCTATTGTTCATCTTTTTAAGATTTGCTCTAGCTTAAAAAAGAATAAAATGGGCTAAATTCATATGATGTCAAAGTCATATTATAATTGCATTGACGTATTTCTAGCTAATTAGTTCATCCATTCAAGGGACGTGAAAATTTCATGATAATAGTAAACATGTGTTTCCAGGCAATTGGTTCATGCGCTTTGCTGTTGCCAACTTTTGCATTTTGTAGTTACTTTCCGTTAAAAAAAATGCATTTTTATTAACTATAAGAAAAGGAAACAAATGCAATTGATTCAAAAGTTTTGTAAATTTTATCTAAATTTTACGAGTAGAAAAACAAGTAAAAGTTTAATGTCAGATTTGAATTCAATAGAAAACACATGATTGAATTTATTATGTAACTTTTTTGACTTTGCCAATTGAAATAAAGGATCAATTTTTCTAAAAAAGCTGATTTTTGTTTTTTTCGTAACGGAGAAAAAATAGTTTTGTTAAATAGAGACTGAAAGAAGATATTTCAATCCTCCTGCATGATGCATATTTTTCTTTTATGTTTGCACATTCGCATCGGAAAATTCCTCATTTTTCTTAATGTAAATGTTGTCGTCGGCAGACGATAATTCTTGTTTTACGGCACGTGCGAGCTCTCCTGATACATTCTCAGGTAGCGGTATTAAAGAGTGGCTGTGATCAGTGACACTACGCTGGTCGATATGTAAGCTGCATCATCTGCGGTTTGTTTCTCACCGTTATGATCGAATATTCCAAGTGATTGGAATGTTGTTCGTGTCGAAAAAAGTTGAAGAAATCATTTATTCTACCATTTAAGGGAACGATTACAAATAGCTTTTTATTGACTTTGTTTCGAAATTTTCTGATTTTATCCGTATTTCTCTTGATGGTTCCAAATCAACGAATCATGTTGATGCCTCTTTTCTGAAAATGACCAGTCCTGCATTTTCTGTTTTTACCTCTGAGGTATTTGTGGTCGTCTTTTTTGGGTCGTGGGTTCAAGTCTTGATGTCACTGAAGACTCGCCGTGTGGAGAAACTGATGCCCGTTGAATTTGCCGTGGCTCGAAGGTACTTCTGTTGGCTTAGTGTGGAAATTAGGAGAGTTGGGTGCTGGCTGTGTTGCCATCCTCGTCACTTGAACTTGGTTCAAACTTACAATAGCCCTCGTGTTGCTTCAGTACGACGTTAATAAACATTCGCCGCTGAGATGTCTGCCATTAGGAGAACGACAGAAGGCTTCGAAGCAATGAAAATTTTCTGTCTTCGCAGGTTCGTTTAACCTTCCTCGAAATCAATGGGGGGGGGGGGGTAATGAAACAGCTGATGGTGCATCGGGTGCAATATTTCTTGTCATTCCTTATGATGATACTAGCTGTTACCCGCCCGCTTCGCTGGGTATTTCAGGATGTTTTATAAATTTTTACTGCTTATATATATGTATAAATTATTGATATCTAAGTCCTAGCATTAAGAATTCGATTGAATTGAAAAATATACTTATACCTGTAACTGTCACCTGTTGATAAAAAAAAAGGGCAGAACTCATCTAATTTGTATTTTCTAAAAATCTCTAAAATTCAAGCATAGAATGATGTTTGCTCTTTCGTAACTCAAAAACCAAATGGATTCCCGCAAAACCAATTTTCGGTGGATCTCTACTCCGTAAATTGAACATGCAAGCCAAATTTCAAGTCTAAATCTAACAGAAAAAAGCAAAAGTTTTACTATAAATATCCCCGTAATCCCATTGAGAGCCGTTTTCCAAAATTACTGCTCTTAGCGGATTTCAATTCAACAAAAGAAAAATGCAAACCAAATTTCATTATTACAGTCCTTGTAGCTCGAAAAAAGTAATTTTTTTGTCAATACGTCCCAGTAACCACCTGCAACCCCCCAGAACTTGATTTGCTTAAAATTTATTCTTAGTGGATCCCTATTCAACAAAAGAAACATGCTTAACAAATTTCAAGTATATGGGTCTAACAATTAAAAACAGGAATTTTTTTCTGTAACTCCTCTTGACCCCTCGCAAACATCTTTGGGGGTCAATTTTCATTTTACTCTTTGTTAGAGGAACTCTATTTCATGAAAGGAACATGCCTACCAATTTTCAAGCAGGATGATCAAGTAGTTTAAAAATGGAAATATTTATCGATTACGCCTCTTAATCTCCCGAAATTAAACTTAGTAGTTGATATTCGCGAAACCCATTTTGTAGCGGTTCTCTACTTTACGAAAGGAATCTGCTTATCAAATTTCAAGACTGTACGTCTAACAGTTTAAAAATGGGGATAATTGTCTATAACGCCACTTGAGCCCCCGCAACGCCACTTCTGGGTCTGTTTTCACAAAACCCATTTTCTAGGGGAATTGCACTCTATGAAAGGAATCTGCTTATCAAAATTTGAAGACTGTGCGTCCAATTAATTAAAAATGCAAAAAAAATTATCAATAACGCCCCTTGAACCCCCGCAACACCACCTAGGGGCCGATTTTCACAAAACACATTTTGCAGTGTATTTCTATCCTATGAGAGGAATCTGCTAACCAAATTTCAAGACTGTGAGTCTAATAGTTTAAAAAAAGGATTAATTATTTATATCTCCCTTAACCCCCCGCAACACCCCTTGGGGGTCAATTTTCTCCAAACCCGTTTTGTAGCGGATATTTACTCCATGAAAGAAACATTCCTACCAATTTTCAAGCAGGTAGGTCAAATAGTTTAAAAACGAAAATATTTATCTCTTACACCACTTATTCCCCTGCAACGCCACTTAGAGGTCTGTTTTCACAAAACCTTCTTGTAGCTGATCTCTACTCTATGAAAGAAATCTCTTTATCAAATATAAAGACTGTGCGTCTAATAGTTTAAAAATGGAAATAATTATCTGTAACGCCCCTTAAGTCCCCTCAACGCCACTTGGGGGCAATTTTCACGAAACCAATTTTTAGCGTATCTCTACCCTATGAGAGGAATCTGCTTATTAAGTTTCAAGACTGTACGTCTAATAACTTAAAAATAGGAATTTATAACGCCCCTTAAACCCCCCGCTCCCGCAACACCCCTTGGGGGTCAATTTTCCCAAAACCCATTTTGTAGCAGATATTTACTCCAGGAAAGAAACTTACCTACCAATTTTCAACCAGGTAGGTGAAGTAGTTTAAAAATGGATATATTTATCTATTACGCCCCTTAATCCCCCACAACGCCACTTAGAAGTCTGTTTTCACAAAACCCGTTTTGTAACTGATCATTATTCTACGAAAGTAATCTATATATCAAATTTAAAGACAGTGCGTCAAATAGTTTAAAAATGGAAATAATTATCTATAACGCCCCCTAAGCCCCTGCAACGCCTCTTGGGGGTCGATTTTCACCAAACTCATTTTGTAGCGGATCTCTACTCTTTGAAAGGAATCCGCTTACCCAATTTCAAGATTGTACATCAAGTAGTTTAAACATGGAAACAATTATTATTAAAGCCCTTAACCCCCCGTAACGCCCCTTGCGTTTCGAATTTCGGAAAATCCTTTCTTAGCTGATGTCTACTCTATCAAAGGAACATGTCTACCAAATTTCAAGTCTGTAGGTTGAATAGTTCCAGAGATTTCGTGATTAGTCAGTCAGTCAGTCAGTCAGTGAGTGAGTCGCTTTTCTCCTTTATATATATAGATTAAAAGATAAACTTTCCAATCGGGCATCGGATTGGTGTTTTACCATTGCAGGCCTAGTACATTTCTCTGGAAACTGGTATCTCTTTTTTGTGCGGCATCATCTAGGTGAAATGCCAATCGCCGTAATGTAATTCGTACGCCCAGAGGGCGGCATCTGAGCTCTGACGATGCGAAACGGTACTAAGAATTTTTCCGAGAGCACCCAAGCTAAACAGGCTCTTAAGAGATCTTTAACATGCTGCATAATCATACGACATGGATGCTGTCGATTTTCTGCATCGGGAAAATCCACCGACTTGGGCGGGTTTGAATCCGCAACCTTGGGCATACCATTACAGCTACAAACCAACTACGCCACCCAGCCGGCTGATATTAAAAGATATATTGAAGAATTTATCAGCGACCAATGTCAAGTAGAATAGAATCTTCAAAAGAATTTCATTGCATACAGCCCTCTATTTCTTATTTGAAGTCACTGCGATTTCACATTTATTTTCCTCAGGATCATTGTTCTCTTACTGTTCCTTGCATATTTGATTGAATGTTTAATTTGAACATTTAATAAATCGTGCACTGTAACAGTGAATGACTTGATTGGGGGAAAATTCGCAAATACAGAAGTTTTAGTCATTTTGACATTCCCCCCCCCCCCATGTTCATTTAATTTTAAATAAAATAGCTTTCTGTGTGCGCATGGCACAAAGCTAGGCTTTACATCATTTTGAATTTCTTAATTAAAGAATTTTTTTGAACATATGTTTGTAACAATATATCCCAAGATAATTCAAAGTCAGAAATTTTAACTAGCCTTCTTGGTTAAAAGAAAAAATTGTTAAATTCTTTGTTTCTTGCACTTGATGCATATTCATATGTTATTCAATTTTTATTTCTCTTAATCTTCTATTTGTATATTTTAATTATAAAGTAACAAAGGGCAGAGTTACAACGTTACAGTCACTCAAACATCCAATAATGAGAGGTTAGGGCACACACTTATTCGTGTTGGGAACGAATAAGTGTGTGTGGGAGCCATTAACAATCTTCAGTTTTTAATGAATGAAGGCTTGTAGAATAATGAAGTGAACTTCCTCTCCTCTTGATAGGCCCATCGAGAAAGAGAGAAAAGATTTACGACAATATAGTTCATTTTTCGCCCTGGGAATGACGCTCGTCTTAGAAAACGGATTGACCTTGGTTATGTAAGGATTCGCGAGAAAACAGTCGTGTCTTCTAAGGTACAGCATTAGTAATGAATGTATCGCTTGCATATGATGGGTTAAACCAGCGATACTCAACCTGTGGACCACCAGCGGGCATTTTTAAGTGCCCCGGTCATGGCCCATTGCTGTGAGAAATTCATTTATTTTTGAAAATTTGGTGGAAATTCAAAGAATCAAACTTATCAATTTTGCTTTTTGCTGCCGATGTCGTATGGGTGCGGATTGATATATTTTTTTCTGAATAGTGATAATAGACAATTTTATGAGTGAAACTAATTTTTAACTATATTTCATATCTTGGAAGCGAAAAATATTCGAAGAAAATAGATTGTTTCCAGACGATTGGGAAGTTGACTATTTTGTAGTAAAAAACAAGCATGGTTCAGTAATTGTTTGATTAGTCACGAAAGAGTGTATTTAAAAAATACCAATAAACAGGAATCGTTCAATGCCACTTTCCCTCGAAGATCTCTTTCAAGAGATGATAAATAGGTTTTCTTGAATAATTTTTACAACAGTAGCAAAGTGTTTTTGTCAGTAGGGTTTGCAATCCCGTGTCATATTTTCAATCCCGGGATTTCGGGATTACATTATTCAAATCGCGGGGTCCCGGGATTAGGATTGGACTATTTATTAAAAATACTTACATATTAGCATAGTTAGAATTGCATATTAAAACTGAATATATAATTAGATTTAATATTATTTTAATGAAACAAATAAAAAAATAAATTCATTATAAAAACAAATAAAAATAGTGCATAGTGAAATTTTAAAAAAAGCATTTCTTCATTTGTTGTGTTTGTGTTAATAAGCTTATAAAAACACAGCTCCTCCACCGTATCATCGTTGAAAGGACTTCTTATTTTTGTTACAAATTGTCCTGAAGAAAATGCACATTCGGATTCTTGACTAGTAGGTATTATCGTCATTCAATAGGAGTATGTTCTTTTTAGGTAGTCACCACGTCTCCCTCCATTTTCAAAAAAGAGGCATTTCTTTTTGAATTTTTGATGACAGTGTCTCAAATCTAATAGACTGCATTGGTGCATGTACCTCTTTGATAACTTTATTTAGTTCTTCTGCTACACTTAATGGTTTTTGTATATAAATTGATTCAGTTATTGAATCCTAATGTGAATCAATTTCAAGTGTTACCTCAATTGAAATTGAAGATCCATTTCCATGAGCTGTTAGTAATGCAATGGGATTTGAAGTGTCTCAAGTCTTTCAAGCAGGTTCGCTATTAATTAACGGCATTTAATTGAAGAAGGAACTGTGACAAAATCTATTCTCTTCAGACGTTGCTTATATTATTGTGTAACCATTAATATATAATAGATCTGTGCGACGTTCTCCCATACGAGAAATGAGAGCTGTGTATATACTTTTTTTTAACCTATAGCACTTATAATTGCAGAAAAAAAATTCTACGTACATATTTCATAAACAAAATATAAATTTTTAAAGAATTAAATTCTTAGAAAATTATGAGAAAAATTTTTTTAAATATAATTTAGACAAAAATTAAATCCCGAGATTAGTTAATTTAATCCCGGGATTAGTTATTTTAATCCCGGGGCTGCAAACTCTATTTGTCAGTGGTAATGTCACAGCGATAACAAAGGCACCCTATGAAATATTATTGGTCATGTAAAGCCGTTTACTGATGCAGAAATTGTGAATGAGGGATTCTTAAATGTTTCCAATTTAGAAAAATTCTGTGAGAAAAATAAAAAAAATATAAAAAAATAATAATTAAAAAGGCAAAATAGGAGTTTTAATATTTTGATCAATTTTTACGTTTCATACTTTCTACGTTAGCTTGGTCTTAAAGCATTTCTCTCCTTCATTAATTGACACTTCGTAAAGGTATATAATAAAGATATGAGAAAAAGAAATTAATGAGTAATGTACGTGTATATTTTATTTTTTAAGGCCTTATAAAGGAAATCTACGATTTCCGGCCCTTTTTCTTTTTGTGTGATTGCGGTAGCCAAGTGGTCAAGGTATCGGATCATGGCAGGCATGTCATGAGTTTGAGCCCAGTACCACTAAAGACCCACTGTATAGGGGAGCGAAGCACGTTAAATCTGTCGAGAGCTCAAACGTCCTCTCTTTGGAGTGGTGTGCTAGTTGGGATAGGGGGTGCCAGCTCAGGTGTCGTCCTCGTCATTTGACCATGGCTCAAAATTACGAGGTTTGTCGCCAAAAGCCCTCGTGTAACTGAATAGTGCGACGTTAATACTCAATCAATCTTTTTGTGCTAATAAATTATAGTTTAAAAAAAACTAGAAAACACTCTTTATAGTTAATCGAACTAAAAAGTAAAATACAATTTTAAATTTAAGAATAAAATGATTAACGAGAAAATGAATGAGTCACTGTGGTAAACATTTGATTTCCAGCAGAGAGCCAGGGGATGTTCCTGTGTACTGTTGGTGCGTAGGTGGAACACGCCATATTAAATTTTGTCTAGATCTTGCATTAGAGTACACAGTTCTTGAGAAGTAAGCAAAGTGCATGTAATCGTTTTATTTTCACTACCCGCTTTGGCCAGTCCATCAGCGATCTCATTACCTCTAATGTTAACATGTGATGATATTCATTGGAGGTGGACATCGTGGGTCTTCCTCAGTTTGAGCAGTGCAGAAACGCTGTTCTCATCCTTTGCAGAGGACCAGCCACTAAGATGCCAGCGACTCGGCTGTCCGATAAAATCCATAGTTCCCCAAAATCGCAATCATAAGATATGATAGCTTCAAGCCCCCTACATTAATCGCAATTAACTCACTCCTGAAGGCAGAGTAAGAGTCAGGGTTGCGTTGCTTTATTGTAGTCTCAAGGTGGGGTGGGGGTCCTCATGAAAATACCGCTCTCAGTACGATCTTCTGTACTCTACTACCGTCAGTATAGACCTGCACTGCATCTTTAGGAATGCAACTAATAATTTCGAGAGCCAGCCTAGTACTGTTAATGAATAACATCGGACGTCATTTCAATAGATTAGGTTTGATGCATGTGATTTGTTGATGGATGTTTGAATCACGTCACAAATGTAATGAAACGATTGAAATCTTTCGCTATCATTTATGCTTATGACCATAATAATTCCGTATGTCGGATAATTTCCTCATTTTAATACCCTCCACCCTTCCGTGATTATTAGCAACGCGTCTGTCTCTCTTTCGCAACTTAAATTTGTGTAATTTCGTCACATTCCGGGCTCGTTTTGTTTATAGGGTGTTTTTACCGTATCGGCATTAAAAACACATTCGTTCTCTTTTTTTTTTTCTCCCTTTAAATGATTTCTGGAAGCATTTAATTCTTGGCTAAATGTTTTCTTCTAAAATATTATGACGTTACGAATCCGAGGGATCGCCCAAGGCGGAGAAACATATTGACGCACCTGCTGCAGTGTTCAGTGTCAGCAGGTCATGTACAAAAAAAAAAGCATGTTTTTGCCTTTTACGCAAAAATAAATTATATAGTATGCAGAATATAGCAATAAATTTCATTCCAAATCCATGGAAAGCGTTCTTTCAAAGATTTCTAGTATCTTTTTAACATTTATACTCCTCTTCCCCTCGGACCCAGAATGTATTCCAACAATTCTGAACTAGTGATTCATTCACAGCTATCTTCTTATTTTGCACTAATAAAACCACGAACACGTTGATGGATTTTGAAAAATATTTCTTAAAAATATTTTTTTTTTAGTTTAATTTTTTGTTTGTGTGTGTGGGGGGGGGGGCAGAAACATTCTTCGTGAACACTCAATTTCCTATAGCGAGTAAAGTTAAATTGTATATACTCGGTTGTTTGAGAAGAGAATTCTTTGGGTGGCCGCGGTAGCCCAGTGGCCAAGGTAACGGACTTGTGGCCGTCGTGCTGCAAAAACAGGAAAAAGAATGTTTTGCTGTTAAAAAAAACAACATTGTGGCATAACACTATCCAACTCCCCCCCCCCCCTTTTTTCCATTATCTGTAAATGACTATTCAGAGCTACTCCATATTGTCGAAAAGAGTTTTCACCGTGAAATACTCTAAAACGCTGAATCTGAAGTAATTTTTCGTATTTTTTTAGAAGCAAGAGAAAAGTCGTATTCTTCGTTTTATTTTACTTCAATTTTTTCTTTTTATTCCAAACGAGTGTACTTCTCAAAATGCTGAATGCTTTTCCGTCAAGGGAGACTTAACTGATTTCAGAAGGGAATAGATTGGTGCCGGGGGGAAAAAAAGGAGAAATTCCGCAGAATCGGTACTAATAAGTCTCTCTCGTTTTGACAAGTTTTTGGTTTTAACTCCTCAGTCGCTCGTAAAACTTTTCCTCTTCTTACTTCAAAGATTTTCTTTTTTTTCTTCTTGTCTTTCGTCGCGAGAGTACCCCTTCATTCCTCAGAGCACAAATGAATACAGACGGATGGATTTTTGGGCTGCTGTTAGTTGACAAAATAGTTCGTGGGTCTGTGCAATGGAAAAGTTGCAAATGCACTTGAGAACGTATCTTTCTTTAACTTTAGGTTTTTGGAATAGTTCATGGAAGACAAATCAAATCGCTAATTTTACTCGAGGGGGGGGGGGAGTTTTTATTGTGAGATAGATAAACGGTTAAGTGAATCCTTTAAACGTTCAATAACCTTAAAAAAGTTGACCAGTGGTCTTCAAACTTTTTCAACTCGTGGAGCCCTTAGAAATATAAGGTGTTATAAGGGAACCAACTCCATTCCACACTTAGAAGAATACATCTGAAAATAGTATTTAAGGCAGATCAACATGTAATAGGTACTATATACATGAAGAATTTTCCTTAAAAAAATTATTGTATTTCTTTTTAAATGAATTAATTGAATGTAATTTAGATACAATTTATTCATTATATTAATCTGTGATTAAATATTCAAGCATTTGGATTAAGTTGAAAAAGTATTACAAAATAAAGTTACTATGTATAAATAAAATTTTTACATTTTTAATGACTGGAATGAGTTTTAGATACTTGTGATTGTACAAACTTCATAGAGAATGTGAATTCATTTTGCATACGCATTTGTAATTTTCTTTTCGATTTTTTACTGTTACTCGTGGAACCACTGAGTATGCCTCGTAAAACTCCAGGGTTCCGGGGAACACAGTTTGAAGACCACTGATCTACTGCAATGAATTCTGATGGTACAGTAGGACTGTTCAATAATACAGAAACATTCTCAAACATTTCATTATGTGTCGGCGTGGCTGGTGGTTTCCGTATTTTGTTCATTCAGAAAAGAACTCTCTTCGTGTTAAGCAATTGTTGTTTCTTGTTAAGAGAAAAAAATGAATAATAATACATAGTAGTTTGTCGGGACCATTGTATTATTTCGTGTTAAGCAATATTTCGATTTAAACATATTATACTGTTATTCAATTAAGGCTTTAAAAAGTAAAGTTTCATCAGTTTTTACAGTACAAATGGACAATGGCGAAAAAAAGCTGCAAATTAAAAAAAATTTAGAAAATTTTAAAATATTCGAAGAATAAATAACTTCTTTAAAATGCATGACTTCGGGGGGGGGGGGCACCAAATGCCCGATGAAATTTTTTTTCTTCACAATATCAAACTACCTTAAGGTCAATTTAATGTGTAAATCCTGTTTGTGGACTCTTTTTAAATTTGAATAGAAGCCTTGAAAGTTAACTACATTTTTTTGTTATAAGTATGATAAATGCTTAAAGTTTGCATTGTAGTCACACTAGTTGCTCATGTGTGGAGGTCATCCAAAGTGAAATATTTTGACGTGGATTAATTCAGAAGCAACTTTAAGAGGAATGAGTTCCACGTCAAACGTTGGGAAAAACCAGATATTTCCTGTTTGTGAAGGGCCCCTTTCTCCCTCCTGGCACCAGTACTAACTAGTTCAGGGTGAAGCTTCATCTGTCTCCTTTGCACTTTACTATTGCAATTGCGACGAAGCCTTCCGTTGTAAGAGAATTTTAGCATATATTTTTTTTAAAAAAATTAGTATAAGGACAGGTACGTTTTTGTAATCTAAAAAAAAGGCGATAAATTACCGAAAAGTATTCTGTTGGGAAATTTCTGTTGTCTTTTTTGAACACGTGAACTTTTATGCGTTGTCGAACCTTAGCAAGAATTCAGATCCGATCGAAACCAGTTTAAACAGTTAAGTTAGTATAATATTGATGATTTATACTTTTTTTTTTTTTGCATTTTAGTCAGTTTAAAAAAACTTATAAAACTGTCAACATGAGTGAAGAAAAAGTGCACTTCAGGTGTATATTTGAATTCCAAAAAAGGAGTAAAACGCGATGGAGGCAAATAGAAATTTGTGTGACGTGTTTGGAGAGGAAAAGCAATAACAGCTCGAACGTACCTAATATGGCTTGTGAAGTTTAACTTGGGTGATTTTTCTTTGAAAGAGGAAGGCCATGGGATGCCAGTGACGAAGTGCTTCGCAGTATAATCAGTACAAAAACCACGTTAACTTCCACAGAAATGGGCTTGGAATTAATTAGGCTGCTGATTTGGATTGCATTAAAAGGCCTGGTTTTGTGTTTAAACTCTGTTTGGGTGCAACCTGAATTAAGCGAAAAATTTAATGAGCATTTCAGTAGGTTCTTCAAATCTTGCTCATCAACAGAGGGAACCGTTTTTGGACCACTTGGTAATTGTAGGTGGAAAGTGTACTAATAAGGGGTTAGGGGGGGGGAAAGCATATGTTTACAAAGGGGAAACACCGCATCCATATCCATAGTTGACGTACATTAGAAGGAGGCTATGTTGTGTTGTGGGTGAGACAGCAAGGGGGCTGGGCACTGTGAGTTCCTGAAGGAAAATGAAACGGTCGTTACTGTTCGCAACTTGATGTTTTGAATAAAGAGATTCTACGTAAATGTACATATTTGGTCAAAGGGGGTAAATCTTCATGACAACACTAGCCTACACACGGCAAGAACCACCGCATAAATATGGCAGAGTTGGGTTTGGAAAATTTACCTCAGCCAGCATATACTCTTTATATTGCTCCATCTGACTATCAAATGTTCAGGTCGCTGCAAAACTTTCTTGATTAATATAAATATGTAAATTATAAGGGTGTCCAAAGGGCAGTGGAAGGATATTTTGTTTCTAAAACAGAGCACTTATTTTCCTTCAGAAAAAAACGACAGAACTTTCCCTTACACCCAATAGAAGCTTCCATGTTACCAAAACTTTTAAACAGTCTTTAAGTGATTGGTACTGAAATCACAACCCCTTCTTTTAAACATCGGAATCAATACTTCAATGAATGAAGATCCCATTTGAATGAAAATGCCTCGTTAAAAGGCTACACAATACCCTACAAAATTCAAAAATACCGATTTCTTTCTTTTTTTAAAGCATTTTCTTGTGACCCATATCATTGGGAAGCTTGCCACCAGATTTCAGATCTGATAAGAAATTGGTTTTTAAGATATTTCGAGTTTCCTGAGCTTGGGTTTCTGTTTCATTTTAAAGCATTTTTCCACTCTTAAAGAATGTTTGAGCACAATCAACTCTTTCAGTGGGAAATGGCTATTAATTAAAATTTTCATTACAAAAATCATTTGTGCTTGATCGTGTTTCGAGTTTTTTAGTTACTTAATTAAAATTGATTTCAAGGGCAATTTTTGTTTTAAAAAATAGTTTATATAACTTAGAAGCTTTATCATTAATTTTTTCCTGTCGAGAAAATGCCATTACCCCCAAAACGTTCTCGGGTTGCTAGGAGAAACAATATTTCCAAGTATTCAGAATTCAAATATTGCAGATAAAACTGAATATTTCCATGATGTACCAAACTACATTGTAGCAAACTTATTGTAAATTCTATGTACAAACCTGGTGAATTTTAGCTTAACATAGTATTATTATTTTGTACACATAGGTGCTTTGTGTTTCAAAACTTTTGTGAAAATATTGTGTTAAGATAAAGCTGAATAATTCTCTTCGTAACAAATGCTATTAATATTATGCAAAGGCGTGTTTTGAATTAAAAAATTTTCGCAGTCACATGATTAATTAAAGTAGTGTTTCGATGTAGAACATAAGTTGGAAAATAACATATTAAAAAATTAAAACTGTACAGCCGTTATTAGTTTTTGTTTTATACATTTTCTAACTTTACATGTATTTTTCTCAGACTTTTAATTTTGAAGATGTGTTTTTTTTAATATCCAAGACTTTTTTTTCCTGTTCCAGATAGTCTAGAAATTTTCCCTCAAACTTTTGTTCTATAAAAGTTAGTATGGATTTAGGTCTGAAATCTTCTGTTATTTTTTTTTTTTTAAATGCTTAAGTTAATACTTTAAGAAAATTTCGTGTTTTCTTCCAGATTTTGCTAGAAAAATAATTATTTAAAGTCAAAAAGGGAACAGATTTTCAAATCTATACTAATTTTTGTTCGCAATAACCTAATCACTAAAAGAATTTAAAAATTGAGCATTTTATAAAACTTTGAAAAACTTAAAAAATTCTTAATTTTTTTTAAATTGTAAAATAATGATACTTTAGTTGATACTTTCAGAATCAACTTAATAATATAATCTGAATATAAAAAATAAATTATTTTTACTATACTGTCTTCAATTTTTTTTTTTTTTGGAAACGGGTACTGTGTAGCCTTAAACAAGGAAACATTGTTCTTGTTGAAATTTCCTAATGTAATTGGCCCCCTCGGTTTTTGATGGGACGGAGTTATAAATGTTTTAGTTCTCTTTTGTTCCCGAAGACAATCTTGTGAGATATTGGAAGAAATAAATCTTTTCGATATGACAAAGCTCTCATATGTCTGGGTTAAGGAATTCTGTTGCTGAGTATTTTTCGATTTGAAAACTCTTAATCAAGCTAAATGGGATATGAAATCAGTTAAGGGAAGGGCAAAAAATATTAGTTTTGAGGAGTGGTTTGAAAATAGATGTGATTAATGGAAGACTTTTAGTACTCCATTGTGTTCGAAATGAGAACGCTGCAATGAATGTAAATAAATATTTGAAAATTGCATTAGAGTGTTCAATAAATATGTTGCTCCAAATTAAATTTTTTTTAATCTTACCGAGTGTTTGGTGTCGTTTGCAGCTCCTGAAGCTGGGCAAGCGCTTGCTGGGCCCAACGCTGTTCCATGCCTTCATGAAGCAGACGTTCTACGGTCACTTTGTGGCTGGGCAGGACGAGAAGGAGATCTTGCCCGTCATCCGACACATGCACTCCTTCGGGGTGAAGAGCATCCTCGACTATTCCGCGGAGGAGGACCTCTCGGAACAGCAGGCCCTGGAAGCCGAGATGAGGTAAGTTTCCATCATTGTTGTCATTTTAAGCTTCTAGAAATGTTTTATGCTTCCGAACACCTTTTCTCCCAGTGAGCTGAAAGAATTGCTTGGAATGAAAATTGGTTGAAATCCCAGCCAATAGGGTTCTTCGGCTCCCTACGTCATAAACAAGATGGCAGCCTCGGCTTCATGAAATGCATCAGAAATGACGTATAATATTTTAAACAGAAAGGGGATTCATTTCTGTTTACTACCGTTAATAAAAGTGCGAGCGGAATAGAAGACATAATATTGGATGTTCATTTTCTGAAACAGAAAAATCGATGATTTTCAATGTGAAAATAGGGCGCGGCTGACGTTAGAGCGTATCGTTTTGTTTACTGCTACCCTTCACCCTCACAGCTTCTTGAAAAATTTCCTGAAACGGTTGTTCCAAATATGCCTGTGTGATAAGGCATATTTGGGACCTGTAACCTCTCTGGGAAAAATTGATTAGTATCGTCATAGAAAAATATCGTCTTTCATCATTTCAGAGTGAAAAACAACAGAGTGGCAACACTTTTTTGGCAAGTAATTATACAACACCTACGACAACAACAACAATAAAAGTAAAGGCACACTGGGAGAATTGAATTGATTTTTAACTCGTAGTTGTATAATCTCATAAAAATTTGTTTCCACAACTCAAGAATTAAAACAGTAATATAGAACAGTGCTCCCCAACCTTTTGACCATGGACCAGTCAACGTTTCCCTCGGTTCGCTGAGGAAACGGGAACGTTGATTGTTTACATTTTAGATTGTTTTGATTCAATAATTTTAATTGTTTGTAAATATGCCTTCAAAATAGAATGCAGTCACACCAAAAATCAATATTAAATTATTTGAGATTCTAACGCACTAGAATACTACACAGTACACCGCTGTAAATAAAATGGAATGCTCCTTGGACTGCTCGGTATCATTTGATCCGAGGGTTGGGGACCACCGATATAGAATATTAATTTGAAGTAAATCAAAATCCGGCTCAAAGAAGAGGATGGGAAAACATTAACGTTAAAATTACAAAAATACAATGCGAAAACATAAATTATCCCGAAATATTTCAAGAATTAAAGTTTTCATTAGTTTGAAAGTCGGGTGGTAACGGTAGAACCCTTTAAGGGCTCTTTCATACGAGTCAACCTAATGCCGTACCTAAGAAGAGTAGGCAGTTGTAAGACAACTATTTTCGAATAAAAATCGCCAGGGTCCCTTCACACTGGCAACTTCCTCAATCTCTCGAAAACCACGTTCTTCTCTCCCTCACTAGTTGACTCAAAAAAAATTGTGGAAGTCACGCTCTTCACACGCGGCTCCTTGTGTATTGGAAATACTTTTATTGCTCCTTCAGACTCAATCATTGTGCCAATGAGTCCTGCGATCGTTTTTTTTTTAAATTTTTAATTTCATTTAATTATTTTTACAATTAAATAAATTTATTAAAATGGTTTATTAAATATTACATGATATTTTAAATAATTATTTTGTATTTTAAAAAGTAAAATAATTACTGTAATTATATAAGTAATTCTATTTTATAAATATAATTATTAAAAAATAATATTTATTATAAAATACATTATAATCGGTTCGCGATCATTTTTTTTGTTTTAATTTTTAAATTCATTTATCATTTTTACAATTAAACTGACATGACTGGATCCTGACGGACAGCAGACGCTCCATCCAATATTTGAAGAATTAGCCAAAGATCATGGACAGTAGATATATATATATATATATATATATATATATTATATCCAAATGGGCTAGGCTTGGTCAGAGGAAACAAGTGTGTCTTCAGTGGATACCATCGCATGTGGGTGTGCCTGGGAACGAGGCAGTTGATGATCTGGCTGGGAAGGGTTGTGGTCTCCCTAACCCCAGTTCCTCTGTCCTGAGCCACTCTGAAATTCATTCCCTCCACGAAGCTCAAATGAATCTGACTTGGCGAAAGCCTCCCGCTCACCACTGGTACGCAGGTACGGGGTCATGGTCTGTCTTTACAGTGCAAGAGATCCAGGGCTCTTCAAGCAGCCTTGGCGCGCTTTAGAAGCGGTCACATACGTGGTATGACCTTTGTGCAGGGGGTAAAGTCTTTTTTTTTTTACCTGTCCCTGCTCTCTCCCTACTTCTCCTGCTCATCTTCTGGACTGCTGGGGGCATTTCTTATGCGAAAAGGTCAAATGGACTTGGTGTAGGCTTTCCTGCTGCAAGGGGATTGGAAACAACAACACAATTAAATAAATTATTTTAAAAAAGTTTAAATTTTTAAATTTAAATATTTTATATAACTATAAAATAATGAAATTAATTATACATAATATACGATATAAATTATTTTTAATATATTAATTGTAAAATAATTTTTTTATAAATAATTATTATAATATATATTTTATGCTTTATTATAATATTTTATATATTTTTTGTAATATATATTGTATTTTATGTATAAAACTATTTGTAACTAATTTTTATATGAAATATCACTTAATATTTATTATAATATATTTTTCAATAAATATTATTTATTCATAATTATATTTATAAAATATTAATATTTACATAATTACAGTAATTATTTTACTTTTTAATATACAAAATAATTATCTAAAATATCATGTAATATTTAATAAACCTTTTTTTTAAATAAATTTCTTTAATTGTAAAAATAATTAAATGGATTTCAAAATTAAAACATAAAAACCGATCGCACGACTCGAACTGAGGCCGAACGCGTGATAACCAGCTATTTTACCAACCATACCATTGGATCGCTGGAAATAGTTACATCTTTATTGTATAAAAGCTAAGCATGGGTTTCGAAGGCTATTTTTTCCGAATGGACTGGCCATTCGGCGGAATTACATTGAAGGTTAGACACCCTAAAGGAGTACTACTATTGCACAAAGTCTCTTCCCCAAATGAATTTCCTTAGTCGCGCCCTCCCTTTGTTAGCTAAACGATTTTTGAGAATACGCCATATCTCTCAATAGGATTTAGGTCTGATGAATTACCAAGTCAAACAATCACTTGCATTTTATTTTCCCGCATAAAAGTCTGGACTGATATGGAATTGTGACAAGAGCCAAGTCCTGTTGAAATGTTCCGTCAAATATTATCAAGAGTTGAACACTCCTACTACGTAATATTTCTATGTATTTGACAGAATTCATCACGCCTTTACGAAGAACTGAGTTTCCAGTGTCACATTTGTTTTGTGCAAAAACTCCAAAACATCTCTTCAGAAGGGGTTTTGCAGTCTGTTGGATATGATGCAGTAACATTGCTCATTTGTATCCCTGCTCAAATAAATATTTTTCATCTCTGAAAATTATCATCTTCCAGTTTTTAACAGTCCAAGATCGGTATATTTGACCCATGATATATATATATATATTCAAAATTTCTCTACAAGAGAGAGATGAATTACATGATTAATACTTAAAAGAATATCAATTGCTAGATAACAAGACAACAGAATTTAGAAGGAGATATGAAAGATTGAAATAACAGAGTAAAATATAAAAGAATGGATGCTTCAGTATTATCAACATTGCTGACTTAGGACAGCTTGTATACATAAAATTTTCTTTAAAAAAATCCTTCTGTATAAAAGTATATATATATAAACGTTTTCCCGTCATTTTCTGGGTTAGGAATTGTTTTATCTTCGAACTTGTTGCCTTACGACCAACTTCCAGAAGCTTTTGCGTGCAATTCAGGTATTCTCTTCAACACTATACTCAAATAAATACTTTTGAAGGTCTGTGTCTGTCTTCTTTGGATTTATTTTGCAATTTCTTATTAAAATTTTATCAGTTTTTGGTGTAGTTTTCCGCTTGGACCCACATTTTCCTTTTGTTTTTAGAGAGGATGGTCCGGAATTCTGAAATGTTCTTGAAACACTCGATTTGATCACACCAACCGCCGTAGCTATATCTGTCACAGTCGTAAAAGTGTGTCTATTAAGTGTGCCCATTATACGAATGTATTAAAACATTAAAAATTGCAGCTTGAAAGCACAGGGGCGCGTTATACGCTGGATTTCACAGTACTTTAATTTAGTATCCATCGAAGAACATTCAGAAAAAAGTGTACTGGGTGTCGATTCATTAGTTTAATAACTTAATTGTAAAATTGAATGAATTGGTACCGATTTATAACTGGATGCAGCAGCTTCTGATATGATTTGAAAGAGATGTTTTAGTAAAAGACAAAGTAATATATACTTGGTTTGCCACCCATAATTCCTGTTTCAAATCCCTAATCGATTGGTGTACATTGTATTAGTGTCCGCTGCAATATCTCTTTGGCGCATTTAAAGGGGTGAAAGGGTTCTCGTGTCCGGACCCCGAAAGCCTTTGATTTTTTTCCCTGTTGATTATAATCCTATGCATATGGTGCGTAAAATTTAATTAAGTATTTATTATTAATTGATTTTATTAATTAATGCTAAATATTTATTCAATAATTAGTTTTTTACTGTTTTTTGTTCCTAAAAATGGACAAAATCAAACGAATATGTTGGGCGGTGTATTGGAGCATGTTACGAGAAGGATGGACTTCCGACCCTGGACCCCCCCCCCCTCCTGAAAAACTTCTCTATGCGCCACTGCTGCATCTGTTCTCTATGGATATATTGCAACTCAATATTTATTAAAATGTGAGAAGCATCCCCACCCTTTTTGACTTGTTCGTCTATTAAACTGAGGTCTGATAACCAATCTGTTTGAAGTATGATCTATTGATCTTCGTGTTACTATGTAGTTCGTGTCGTACTAATGATGCATACTGGCCACTCATGTCATAGCATGTGACCAACCGTTCTCCTTTTATGGGGTGGCCGCTGTAGCCAAGTGGTCTAGGCATCGGATCGTGACTAGCATCTCATGAGTTCCATCCCAGTACCACAGAAGACCCGCCGTGTAGGGGAGCGATGCACGTGAAATCTGTCGAGAGCTGAAAAGTCCTCCCGTTGGTGTGGTGTAGTAGTTAGGAGAGGGGGTGCCAGCTCAGGTGTCGTCCGCGTCACTTGACCTTGGTTCAGAATTACGTGGATCGTCCCCAAAAAGCCCTCGTGTAACTGAACAGTGGGATGTTAATATTCATTCACTCACTCACTCCTTTTATGGGTTCTGTCCTTCCTCGAAAAGTGTCCTCCTACTTGTTCTTCTTTTCAATATTTAAAAACTGATATGTTAATCTCTGTTTTCAGAGATGAACCGAACATGTTTTCAATTTATCGAAGAATGGTCTGAAACAAATATCACAGGAAATAACAGTATTCAATTCTGTTTTTTGACTTCATCGCAAGTGAATTGGGCAGATATAGAAAATAATGTTGAGTTTTTATCCAAATAAATGCCTGGCATTAAAATCGATCACAATTGTCTGTTTGAAGAAATTAGAAGTCTGAATGTATATATAAATTCTAAGAAATTGGAAAAATGGGAAACTTATTAGGTTGAAATTGATAAAAGATGGGTAGAAATATTTAACCATTTCAAAAATTGACACATTCCCGTATGAAAATTTAGTTATTCTTTTTGAATTTACGTTGTGCTGCCCCAGAACTAATGCTGCAATTAAAAAAGTTTTTTTCCCATTTGGTTATGATTTTGAACAAGTGAGAAATCAAGGTTGAATGTTGATACTTCGTAGCACTTATCGTAAAGTTCAATATGAAGGATATATTTTTTGCTCCGAAATTTCCGATGTATTAGAAAATAACATATCGAAAGGGGAAAAAAATAATTTATTAAAAAGAATGCAAGCGTATTTTTATTTGAATTAATAAAATGTTTCATATATTAACGTTGTAACTTTTTCTTAAATATTTCGTTTTACTTTCATTATAAAAAACCTGGTCATCTTAATATCAAACAAATTTTTGCCCATCGTCCAATTTTCTTTACCATTCTCCCCTTCCCTTCTTCACACTAAAAGCTACCTTTTACCAAGCTTAGGAGGATCCCCTATGGATATCGGTGCCAATTTCGGAAATATAAAACAATTTTTAATAAATTCTCTGAACGTAAAATCAATATTTCAAATCTTTTAATGATTTAACCATTATTAATATAATAAACTAGCTGTTACCCGCCCGCTTCGCTGGGTATTTCATGATGTTTTATAAATTTTTACTGCTTATATATATGTATAAATTATTGATATCTAAGTCCTAGCATTAAGAATTCGATTGAATTGAAAAATATACTTATACCTGTAAC
This sequence comes from Trichonephila clavata, assembly GCA_019973975.1. NCBI lineage: Eukaryota > Metazoa > Arthropoda > Arachnida > Araneae > Nephilidae > Trichonephila > Trichonephila clavata. The sequence goes on along the minus strand of BMAO01023107.1, from coordinate 152,921 downwards.
TGTCACCTGTTGATAAAAAAAAGGGCAGAACTCATCTAATTTGTATTTTCTAAAAATCTCTAAAATTGAAGTATAGAATGATGTTTGCTCTTTCGTAACTCAAAAACCAAGTGGATTCCTCTACTCCGTAAATTGAACATGCAAGCCAAATTTCAAGTCTAAATCTAACAGAAAAAAAATAAAAGTTTTACTATCATTATCCCCGTAATCCCGTTGAGAGCCGTTTTCCAAAATTACTGCTCTTAGCGGATTTCAATTCAACAAAAGAAAAATGCAAACCAAATTTCATTATTATAGTCCTTGTAGCTCGAAAAAAGTAATTTTTTTTGTCAATATGACCCAGTAACCCCCTGCAACCCCCCCAGAACTTGATTTGCTTAAAATTTATTCTTAGTGGTTCCCTATTCAACAAAAGAAACATGCTTAACAAATTTCAAGTATATGGGTCTGACAATTAAAAACAGGAATTTTTTTCTGTAACTCCTCTTGACCCCTCGCAAACATCTTTGGGGGTCAATTTTCATTTTACTCTTTGTTAGAGGAACTCTATTTCATGAAAGGAACATGCCTACCAATTTTCAAGCAGGATGATCAAGTAGTTTAAAAATGGAAATATTTATCGATTACGCCTCTTAATCTCCCGAAATTAAACTTAGTAGTTGATATTCGCGAAACCCATTTTGTAGCGGTTCTCTACTTTACGAAAGGAATCTGCTTATCAAATTTCAAGACTGTACGTCTAACAGTTTAAAAATGGGGATAATTGTCTATAACGCCACTTGAGCCCCCGCAACGCCACTTCTGGGTCTGTTTTCACAAAACCCATTTTGTAGGGGAAGGGCACTCTATGAAAGGAATCTGCTTAGCAAAATTTGAAGACTGTGCGTCCAATTAATTAAAAATGCAAAAAAATTAGCAATAACGCCCCTTGAACCCCCGCAACACCACCTAGGGGCGATTTTCACAAAACACATTTTGCAGTGTATTTCTATCCTATGAGAGGAATCTGCTAACCAAATTTCAAGACTGTGAGTCTAATAGTTTAAAAAAAGAAATATTTATTTATATCTGCCCTTAACCCCCCGCAACACCCCTTGAGGGTCAATTTTCTCCAAACCCGTTTTGTAGCGGATATTTACTCCATGAAAGAAACATTCTTACCAATTTTCAAGCAGGTAGGTCAAATAGTTTAAAAACGAAAATATTTATCTCTTACGCCACTTATTCCCCTGCAACGCCACTTAGAGGTCTGTTTTCACAAAACCTTCTTATAGCTGATCTCTACTCTATGAAAGAAATCTCTTTATCAAATATAAAGACTGTGCGTCTAATAGTTTAAAAATGGAAATAATTATCTGTAACGCCCCTTAAGTCCCCTCAACGCCACTTGGGGGCAATTTTCACGAAACCCATTTTTAGTGTATCTCTACCCTATGAGAGGAATCTGCTTACTAAGTTTCAAGACTGTACTTCTAATTACTTAAAAATAGGAATTTATAACGCCCCTTAAACCCCCACCCCCGCAAAACCCCTTGGGGGTCAATTTTCCCAAAACCCATTTTGTAGCGGATATTTACTCCAGGAAAGAAATTTACATACCAATTTTCAAGCAGGTAGGTGAAGTAGTTTAAAAACGGATATATTTATCTATTACGCCCCTTAATCCCCCGCAACGCCACTTAGAAGTCTGTTTTCACAAAACCTGTTTTGTAACTGATCATTATTCTACGAAAGGAATCTATATATCAAATTTAAAGACAGTGCGTCAAATAGTTTAAAAATGGAAATAATTATCTATAACGCCCCCTAAGCCCCTGCAACGCCACTTGGGTGTCGATTTTCAGCAAACTCATTTTGTAGCGGATCTCTACTCTCTGAAAGGAATCCGCTTACCCAATTTCAAGATAGTACATCAAGTAGTTTAAACATGGAAACAATTATTATTAAAGCCCTTAACCCCCCGTAACGCCCCTTGCGTTTCGAATTTCGAAAAATCCTTTCTTGGCTGATGTCTACTCTATCAAAGGAACATGTCTACCAAATTTCAAGTCTGTAGGTTGAATAGTTCCAGAGATTTCGTGATTAGTCAGTCAGTCACTTTTCTCCTTTATATATATAGATAAATAACAAGCAAATGGACTAATGCTTGTGATTATTGCATAGCAAACACATATGAGAAAAAGGACCACGAAGAAATTATTCTCTCAACTAAGGTCACTTTTAAAAGCTCCCGGATTTCGTTCAGAAACATCTTAAATTAAAATCACATTTTTCTAAGAATATAGAAGTTCGAATTGTGAGATTTATAGCTTTTTGATATCAGGGTGGCATAGACTGTCGACTATTCACCGAGCAATTGATTGATTGTAACAATTGCGAGATATTTCAATTTTTGCACAGTTTGTGACGGATTTGTACAGCCTCGTACAAAAAACAATTCACTCGTTTTGGTTACGAAACATCCTCAGAAAAGATTTCGTTGTTCCGTTGCCAAATCGGGTTATGTAAAACTTTCGACTGCATCATCAAAAATATGCGTCAAGACTGTTATAAATAAGGAAGTGCTTTTCAGATCGATATTTTTGCTCTTTCGGAATTACTTTCCTTAAAACATGCCATTTGATGAATGCTTTTCAACAAAAATAATTTAGAGGGAATTTCAGTTTTCTTCGAAGAACAATACATTTATATGTATACTAGCCGTTAACCACCCGCTTCGCTGGGTATTTCACAATCTTTTATAAATGTATACTGTTTCTATATGTGTACATATTTTAAATTATTGATATCTAAGCCCTAGCATTAAGAATTCGATTATATTGAAAAATATAATTATACCTGTAACTCTCGACTCTTGATATAAAAAAGGACAGGGCTTTTAATTTGTATTTTCTAAAAATCTCTAAAATTGAAGTATAGAATGATGCTTGCACTTTCCTAACCCTATAAGAAAGTGGATTTCCGCAAAACCATTTTTTGGTGGATCTCTACTCCGTATAATAAACATGCAAGACAAATTTCAAGTCTAAATCTAATAGAGCAAAAACGAAGTTTTTATTATCAATACCCTCCTTAACCCTCCTTCTCCAATATAACTGTTCTTAGCAGATTTCAATTTAACAAAAGGAAAATGCAAACAAAATTTCATTATTATAGTCCTTGTTCGAAAAAAGGAGTTTTTTTTTGTTAGTACGTCCCAGTAACCCCCTGCTCCCCCAGGAGTTGATTTCCGTAAAATACTATCTTAGTAGTTCCCTATTCAACAAAAGAAGCATGCTTAACAAATTTCAAGTACATGGGTATAACTATTCAAAAGCAGTAATTTTTTTCTATAACTCCCCTTGACCCCTCGCAACCATCCTTAGGATCGATTTTCATTTTACTTTTTGTTAGAAAAACTCTGTTCCAAGGAAAGAACGTGCCTACCAATTTTCAAGCGGGTAGATTCCACAATTTAAAAACGGAAGTATTTATCTATTACGCCCCTTAATCCCCGAAATGAAACTTGTGGTTTGATTTACGCGAAACCCATTTTGGAGCGGTTCTCTACAATACGAAAGGAATCGTTTTACCAAATTTCTAGACTGTATTTCTCATAGTTAAAAATGGGAATAATTATTTATGACGCTCCTTGAACCCCCGTAATGCTCCCTGGGGTCAATTTTCACAAAGCACATTATATAGAGGATCTCTACTCTATGAAAAGAATCTGCTTACCAAATTTCAAGATTGTACGTCCAGTAGTTTAAAAATGGAGGAAAAAATCTATAACGCCCCTTAATCTCCGCAACGCCACTTGGGGGGTCGATTTTCACGAAACCCATTTTGCAGCGAATCGCTACCCTATGAGAGGAACCTGCTTACCAAATTTGAATATTGTATGTTTAATAGTTTAAAAATCGGAATTTATAACACCCCTTAACCCCCCGCAGCACCCCTTGGGGGTTAATTTTCCTCAAGCCCATTTTGTAGCGGATTTTACTCCATGAAAAAGCATGCCTGACAATTTTCAAGCAGGTAGGTCTAGTAGTTTAAAAACGGAAATATTTATCTATTAACCCCCCCCCCTTAATCCCGCGCAGCACCAATTGGGGAGGGGGCTATTTTCACAAAACCCATTTCGTAGCTGATCTCTACTCTATGAAAGGAATCTACTTGTCAAATTTAAAGACTGTGGATCCAATAGTTTAAAAATGGAAATAATTATCTAAAACGCCCCCTAAGCCCCACAACGTTACTTGGGGGTCGATTTTCACCAAACTCATTTTGTAGCGGATCTCTACTCTATGAAAAGAATCTGATTATCAAATTTCAAGATTGTGCGAGTAGTTTAAAAATGGAAATAATTATCTATAACGCCCCTTAATCCCCGCAACGCCACTTGGGGGTCGATTTTCACAAAGCCCATTTTGTAGCGTATCTCTACCTTATGAGATGAACCCGCTTTCCAAATTTCAAGACTGTGCGTCTAATAGTTTAAAGATCGGAATAATTATTTATATCTCCCCTTAAACCCCCGCAACACCCCTGGGGGGGGTCAATTTTCCCAAAACCCATTTTGTAGCTGATATTTACTCCATGAAAGAGACATGCCCACAGCAATTTTCAAGCAGGTAGGTTAAGTAGTTTAAAAACGAAAATATTTATCTATTACGCCCCTTAATCCACCGCAACGCCACTTGGGGGCTATTTTCACAAAACCCATCATGTAACTGATCTCTACTCTATGAAAGGAATCTATTTATCAAATTTAAAGACTGTGCGTTTAATAGTTTAAAAATGGAAATAATTATCTAAATCTCCCCCTAAGCCCCCGCAACGCCACTTAAGGGTCGATTTTCACCAAACTCATTTTGTAGCGGATCTTTACTCTATGAAAAGAATCTTCTTACCCAATTTCAAGATTGTGCGTCAAGTAGTTTAAAAATGGAAACAATTATTAAAAACGCCCCTTGCGGTTTGAATTTCGCAAAATCTGTTCTTAGCTGATCTCTACTATATGAAAGGAACATGTCTACCAAATTTCGAGTCTGTAGGTTGAACAGTTCCGGAAATATCGTGATTAGTCAGTCAGTGAGTGTGAGTCGCTTTTCTCCTTTATATATATAGATACTAGCTGAAATGCCCGTTCTTCGCACGGGTTAAGTTTTAAAAACAAAAATTTATCTATTATAGAATTATAATATTTTTAGTGAGGGTAAAAACCCTGTATAAAAAGGAAACCAAAAATTAAAAATATTTTTTTCAAATGAATGTTCACATTAGAAATAATTTTAAGCAAATTGCAATTTGGCCTCAAAGTAAATAATAATTAAACAAAAACAAATATTTCAATGTAAGAGAGAAAATTATCAAGCTAAAGAGTAAATAGATATGAATGAATGCAAATATAAATAAAAATTACAGAAAAGTGATAGCAGTAGTGAGTTTCTGCTAAGGGAACTATGGGGGAAATAATCTGCAATAGAGAGAGAGATGAACTGAAAGAAAAAAATTAATGATAAACTGATTCACTAAATGCTATCATAAATAAGAAATATTAGGAAGCCTTCAACTGAAAAAAAATTAAATTAGCATTGCACCCATACCTCATATAATACTATCTAACATCTCTGTAATACGTCTAATATACAGTATTAGATGTAATTAAATACTAAAAAAATTTAATCAGTATGAACTAAAATCAAAATCTACCTAAAACAGGTCCCCGTTGAAATAGTTCTGAACAAACAACAGTACTGAATGAAACAAATAATAAACCATGTTGCTAAAAAATTAATTATTGAAACAATACTTTTTTGCAACATTTCTATTAAAAATTATTATTTGATTTCAAAGAGCAAAAGAATGAGTACATAAATGATAAATAACTATAATGATAATTGAAATATATATATCCTATATAGACAGTATAAAATAAAATATGCATATGATCTCCAAGAAACTATGTGAGGAACAGATAATCAGAAGCAACGTTAAAGCCATGATAGCATGAGACGTAAAATCATTTCAACACTGAATTTTAAAGAAATCCAGAGGGAAATATGAGAAAATCTTTTCAAGGTGCATCTTTTTTCTGTGCAAAAATTTTTATGATCACAAATCAAACAGTTTTCTGATTTGCAAGATTGCCAGAAGCAAAGTTAAGTCATGACGAAAAATCTGATCAAAATGGAATTCATAAGAAAGTCTGAAAACATTTTTTCAAGGTCACCTTATCATAGTTCCAGCAAATAGTTTTTTGTTAAAAAAAATTATGCTTTTTTTTTTCATTTGAAACAAAAATGAGTTCTTTTCGGTCATAGAGACCAAAAGGCAAAAAACAGCGATACACAAAAACATTCTGGTTTCTCATAAATAGGAAGCATTATCTTCACGATATTACCAACATGTTAATAGCAATTAGTTTGAATTCAGTGTCATTTTCTTTACGTTATACAAAATTTGAGCAATATTTTCTACATTGAACAAAATATTGAATATGCCGATGAAGGAAGAATTATTATTATGAATATTTATCTTCAACGACAGAAATTGGCATACATATGTAAAACATGTAACATTTATGTGTGAAAAATGTATACATACAATCAGCATGAAGATTGTCAGAAGGAAAATTACTTTTAGCATTTAATCGCATCCATAATTTTTCTAACAGATGTTTTTTTTTGTGAACAAATGGACATGACAAAAAAAATCTGGTAAGAAGTGAAGGTGTAGTTTCATTGATTGTAAAAAAAAAAAACCCTTTGATATTTGTGTTATGAATAGGTAATCATGATCTATGATTCTGTTTACAAAAGGTCTCTCAAATTATTGTTCGGCTGAAAAATAGACTTTTGTGTGTGTGTGAGTCTTTGTATCACATAATTACTGTACCAACAATGATACGCAAGAAAAGGATAGTTCAGAAAAATAAAACGTGACACTGAAATAGCAATTATAACATTTAAATTAAAACGTTATCTAAAACAGAAAAGTAAGCCTTAATTTTGATAAAATTGCCATAAACAGTTTTGAACAACAACAAAAAAACACATAACAGAAAATCTTAAATATTTGAAATTGAAATAAAAGAAACAAATAAATATAAAAGTAACCTTACACATAGTATAGAAATTATAATATTCATTCAAACCAAAAGATAAATAAATTCAGATTTGATGAAACTACCATAAGCAAAATCTTATACGTGAATAGAAATTCTAACTTAAAATCACAATATTGACAATGTGTTGATCTCAATTAGTTTGAATTGAGTGTCATTTTTCTACTTTTTTTGTTACAATGGAAAAATGTGGAATCGGCCAATTAAGGAAAAGGGTACTTATGTATTGGCGTTATCACAGCAAAATTTGCACCACAATATCAAAATAACAGATTCTTATATGTCTTATATGGAAAAAATCAAATTTTGGTGGGAAAAAAAGAGCCACTTTGACAGTGGTGACTGATAATCAGGTGATGACTTAGTTTCACGCTATACATAGCCCAAGTACAACTGTATATTGATAGTATCACTAATTTCAGTTTAACAAAAAGAAAGCCTCAAATATAAATAAAAATTTGTATTAGCCTTTGTATTCTTACGTATTAGCATCACCACAGCCAAATTATCGCTAAGCAAATCACACTATATCCACCAAAATCTGACTAATTTTTTTAGCGTGTTTTTCACATAGTGTAAAAAAAGCGCTATTAGGACGCACATTTTGTCGTACCTTTTTCTCAGCCAATAAGCAACCGATTGACCTCGGGTTTTCGGCATTTGTGCCCTAGATGAGCCGAATCATATTTAAATTTTTTTTTTTTAAAATTATAGTACACACTACCTTCTGTTAGTAAAAAGTTCATTAGTTGCATTATTGTAAAATACAACATGTGAAAAACACGCTAAAATTACTTGGCCATGCCAATGATTGATATCTTGTTTAATATAAAAACATGCAAGAATCTTTGTTATTACTGCTTAGGACCCAAACGGTTAAGACTGTATTCTGATAGGAAGATGCATCGGTCTTCCAGCTAAACCTGTTATATATTTTTTCAATAACTAAATTAGTTTAATATATATTGTTTTATCTTATTTTTGGTATGATTATTCCGAACCATTTCTGGGTTTAAATTTAATTCTGTCATTTCTTTTCAGCTTAAAAATTTTTAATTTATTTTGTATGTAGTCAATTGTATTCATATTGTAGTACCTATTTTTTGATTTAAGGCTGTGTCAGGTTTATTATTCTATTTTCATTTTGACCTTTACATGTATACATTTGATTCTTCTATACTCTGGTTTTAGATAGTCATTTCTTTCCCAGCTTAAGAGTTTCTGATGACTTAAGTGTGTCGTAGTCTCTCACTACCCCTATGATTATTAACTCCCCTTTGCATATTATCTAAATTTGGGTATGTTGGATTCATGATTAACGACTACTTAATTAATAAATCAATATTATTTATTGACCTTTCTTAATAGAGAAATACACAAATATTAATCAAACTTTAAGAACAAGAAATTACAGTGGAGTGCGAGAAGAACCCGATTATGAACGACGGAATACTAACTGAAACCACGGAGAATAACGTATACAATCAAACTACGCATTTATATCTAATTTATGAAAATAACTGACCTGATACCTTTTAAGTCAGGTTTCTCTAATACTGGATTGTTCTAAGGAGCGGCTTCAATCTTTGATATCTTCAGTTCCGTCCCGAGCCGAATTAATGAACCTTTTTCAATAGTCTTCCTCCGGCGAATATACTTCCACTAGTTAAACTAATCTCTCAGAATCACCTTCTTAATCAACCTCGTAGTCATCCTCCTTCTCTTCATTTCATTTCTCCCTTTTATATCTTTTTCGAACTCGCTAAACCCGAAACTATCTTGTTTGCATAAGTCACACTTTTGGCTCTCGGCGGAGATTGGTTAAAATAAATAAAATATTTAAAGATGTGAGAGAAGGTTAGTGAAACGCGTAAGCACCCGTCACAACCCCCCTCCGAGAAAAAAAGCGTGACTCATTGAAGGTCTAAACGACCTACAAGAACTCGCTTAATTTACCTAACGTCTGAAAAACACTGAACCTGCACAAAATTTTAACTACTCTAGAATGCCTAAAAATACTGAACTTGTAGAAAGTTAACTCACCGAACTTTAGAATACCTGAAAATCCTGAATTTGCAGAAAATTTTAACTCTCTAAGTTAGAAACTTTAATTAAACTAGCACACAGAAATGACTACTCAAAGGGGTACTCCACTCTAATTTATTGAACTTGTACAATATATACAATCCCTACAGTGCATCCCATTCGGGCGAAGATCAGGGGAAAACCTTTCCAGGAAAAAACCCTGATCATGCACTTTACTTAAGTGCCAATAAATATAAAATTTTACATTAATATCTTCTCACGACATCAAAGTTTTCATCGCATCACTATGTTCAGGGACTGCTGCCCTGAAAGGAAACCTTGTCAATTTTTCTAAAACGTGACATTAAATGCACAGAACTTTTATACAACCTCCTTATTGACATAAAATATGACATACATTATATTATATATATATATAGTTTCATAACAAAATAACCTTCATCTGGTTTCATTTTCAAAAAATTCCCAATCAATCGCGCTGCGCTTTTAATGTTTTTTGTTAGTATTCCTAATTATGCCGCGCCCAGAAACCAGACACTAATACGTCTTAATAATTACACACAAAAGTATATACATTTTTTACATAGAATATATTACAACAAACAATACAAGTAATATCACATATAAAGCCTCGTCTTTAATGTGTAGCAAAACAATTGCAATTCAACAAATGTTTTTCCACAATTTGGAAAAAAATTAAATACAAAAGCTTTTTCAACCGATATGAAAATACACAAATTGCAGTAACTTTTGTAGGTTAATTTTACACACAAAAAAAATAGACTAGCCCACATGGAAAATACTCCAAACTGTCTGTCAGAGGAAAAATAAACAAATTAGAATTATACAATCTGGCTAGTCTTTAGATCCAATCTGCATAGGCTTTGTCTCCAACCATGGCCTCTGTGCTGTATGACCTTGTCCTAGGGTTGTCCTCTCTGCGCTCCCACCTTCTGGGTCTCCTCTTCCATTGAGTCCGTTGAAGTTGATATGCTCCTGCTGAGGCGTTGTTTTCCTTTCTGAGAACTGGAACTTGGCTGTTGTCCACTCGACGTCGGCTCCGAAGATTGTATGGACAGCTCCTTTCCTGATGAGGTCTGTTGTACTTGAATCTGTGGGATGGTCCTGGAACTGCTCTTTCAGAACTATTTTCTTCCTCCTTTCTATACCGCTTTCTGGAGGGACGAGACGGCATTGGCGAGGAAAACTTTATCTTGTTTCGGGATACCTGGGCCTCTGGTCTCTTCTTCTTTTGTATATTATCTCTCCAAGTGTCTGGTCTTCCTCTTTTCTCTCTTTCAGTCCAATACGGTTTTTTTTCCTGAAATTATACACCTCACCCCCCCCCCCCGAAGAAACAGCAGATTCCGTTCGTCCACGTTTTTTTCTCACCTCCACTCCATCGCGTCTATTCGCAACTATATCTCTACTACCATTTAAATTTCCTGATTTCGATCCTCTACGACAACCCCCATCACTCTCCGATTGCACCAATCTCGACTGCCCATCATCCGACCTGACTGATGCCACTGCACCATGATCACTACTATTGTCACTTTCCGACTCGGCAACACTGTCTTCTCTTTGATGGTAAATTCTCACCTGGTCCACATTAACAGTTATTCTTTTACCAAATTTTAATATTACTAAATTATTATTATTTTTTACACTCAGAACTTTATATGGGCCCTCAAACTTTGGCATAAATTTACCCACTATTTTCTTACTTGTCGAACTTAACGGGTGAGTTTGAACTAATACTAGATCATCAACTTTCACATTACTTTCACGCCTGTTTTTATTATAATATTTCGCCCACTTCTCGTGCTGGCGCTTTGTATGAATTCTAGCCTCCTCAAACAACCTTTCTATGTTCCCACAAACTAAATCTGATCCATCAGTTACCATAACTAAATTTTGAAAAGGGGTGATTAAGTTTCGACCTAAAAATAATTCCGCCGGTGTTTTACCCGTTGTCTCATGTACTGCTGTCCTAATAGCATATCCGAACTCTTGCAGAAATTGATCCCAGTTAGTGTGATTATCCGCGACAAAACTCGAAATCATTTTTAAAAGAAGTGCGATTAACTCTTTCCGTTTGATTAGCTTGTGGACGATATACCACAGTTTTAACGTGTTTTATGTTCAACCTGCGACATACTTGCTCAAAAACTTCGGATATCATTTGGGGGCCGTTGTCGGTAATTAACTTAACAGGAGCTCCATAACGCGAAATATAATTCTCAAAAAATGCATTGGCAATTGCTTTAGCCGAAGCTTTCCTTAAGGAACTATTTCAACCATTTAGAAAAAATATCTGTAATTACTAAAATAATTTATAGCGTTCTGGACTAGTTGCAGGGTATGGGCCTAACAAATCTAAAGATACGATTCATTCGGAAAATTCGTTACTATCGGAATTAATTGACCAGCTGGTAATCCGTTTTTATAATTGACTTTTTGGCATTGGTCGCAGGTTGCTACATATTTATAAATGTATTTCCTCATGTACGGGAAATAAAACGCGTCTTTTAATTTTAAGTAGGTTTTCTTTTTGCCTAAATGGCCTGCCATCGGCGAGTCATGGAATTCTCGCATAACATCTTTACGCAATGTTTTAGGTATAAATACCCTTAATTCACCTAGTGTCGTTGTATATTTTGCATAATATAGCAATCCGTCTATCAATTTAAAGTCTCGGGACCAATTTCTACAGATTGATTCATTAATGGAACTATCGTCCGGATTTTCCAAAAACTTCACGATGTGACCTAGCTCCGGATCATTTCTCTGTTCCTCTCTCAACTGTTCTCTAGACGATAATACTAACGATCTAATCACCGCACAAGACACCTTTGGTTCTTCATTACTTTCTAACGGGTTCCTAGACAACATATCAGCCACTAAATTTTGCGTACCTGGGCGATGTTCCCATTCTACATTAAAATTTGCCAACTTAAGCGTCCACCTTATCATTCTAGACGACAAATTCTTCCATTCGTTAAT